>JACGAQ010000671.1:0-102596 GCA_014119065.1 Orius insidiosus | reverse complement strand
TTGTAATTAAAATAATTTTTTTTTTTAATGTTTTATGATATCATGAACCTAAAAAGAAAAAAAATGTGAAAAATAATTTTTTTTCTCATCTGTTCTAAGCCGGACCGTTAAGGGTTAAAAAATCTAAAAATAAATGGACGTTCAATACCCAAGCAAAATTGGGCAAATGACTTGAATGATTTTCAAGAGAGAGGAAAAACAGGACAAAAGGAAAAAAGAAGAAAAAGTCAAATTAATAGAAAAATGGTATATAATTTTTTAATAGTTCAAATAAGTTTTTTTATTTTTTATTTTTACAATAAAAATAATGAAATATTCTTTAAAAATCAGCTTTCATTTTTCAATTCTTTTACTTCTTGCACCCTGTTTTAACAGAACAGAAAAAAAGAAATTATTAAGTGCAACAAAATATAATTCAGGAATGAAGTAAAAATTTTCTGTCTAAAGTCCCTAAATTTAAAAAAAAAATCTACGTTAGGAACAATTTTGACCATTTTAGGTTCACCTACGGAATCTTTTGACAGTATTTTGTACATTGAAAATTTTTACTTTCATTTATTTTACTAGACATTTTGAGTAAGATATAATTAACTTAAGAATAAACTAAAAATAAAATAAAATTATAAATGAGATTCTTTTTTTTTTCCAACAACATAAATAAAATGCGTAACATTTGTTTAAATAATAGATTTTTCTTAAGTGTTAAAAAAATTGTTTATGTACACTTTTAAACCTTTGGAATAATCCCAAAAGTAAAATGAATTGGGATATGTATTTAGAAAATAATGTACATGATAAAGTCTCTTTAAAAAAAGTTTTATTAAGTTTGAAAAAATACTGAAAGTTTCCAAAGATTTAACTTAAAATAAATAAATTATTTACAGAAAAAAGAAAGGATTTTTATAGTCTCCATTTTGACTAGCTATTTTAACCTATTCTGGAAGAGCTTTAGTTTTTTTCCTAGGTTCGTCTTCACTTTTTTTTCGTGGGGAAAGTTCGTCTTCACTTTTTTTCCGCGGGAAAGTTCGTCTTCACTTTTTTTCCGCGGAGAAAGTTCGTCTTCACTTTTTTTCCGCGGGAAAGTTCGTCTTCACTTTTATTTTTTTGGGGGAGTTCGTCTTCACTTTTTTTCGATGAGGAAAGTTCGTCTTCGCTTTGTTTGGAAGGTGCGGATTCCTCTTCGCTTTTCTCATTGACGGATGAGGTCAAGTGAAGAAGGGACGGGCGGAGAGGCGAAGTTTGGTATATTTGGCGATATCGGTGTAACTGAGGGTTTTTAGGAGGTCGCCCTCGTTTTCGCGGCGGCATATCGGAAACATACATGCGGAGAAATGGAATATTTCCTTTTCTTATTAAGCAATTTTGCATCGTCGACTATTCCGTAAAAATCCGAACATTCAGATGCACAAGAATCGTTTTAATTCGAAGATTACATCGTAAATGAGGTGGACAATGTTCTTCAAGCGGGGTTTTCGGCTTCTTCAAGCGTTTCAAATAAATAAGAAGATGAAACATCAAAACCGTTGTTGGATTAAAAGGTATGGCTTCATCCAGACTTCGACAATCAACACCCAAAAACGTGGCCGGATGGATTTCCCCTTTTTTCTCTTTAGCGAAGAAACTGTCCGAATAAATATCATCTATCCGCGCACAAGCAGCAACAAGTAATCTCCCGGTGGACATCGAGGTGCTGAAGATGCTGCAGAAACAGAGACTCGACTGTTTCAGTCAATGACGATTCTTCATCGTAGTTCACCGGCTTTTCCATCGTTTCATAATGATGACATGCCAAAGTCGATGCATGACACCGCGGCGACTTTCGTGGTTTATCATCAAATACTTCAGATTGAAGTTGCTGTACACTCTGAGTAGGTGGTATTTCATAAGGGAGAAGAACATCCCTCGGTACTCATGGTACTGAGGAATATAATATTCAGTACCTGTATGTTGCCTCTCATAAGTTTTCATCCACACATCTTTTCGAGGTTTCATCTTTCAACCTAAAAAATCTCAATTTATCTATGGTTTACCTTTTTATCTTCACTTTTGAGATCTTGGCTGTTTCTTCTTCTTTTCAATCTTAACTCTCGATAAGTCTGGTTCCTCTTCTTTAACGTTGACATCTTCATTTTTGTCTTGAGGTTTCACAGAATTTTTCGACACTTTTTTCTTATTTCTTTTGCTTGTTTTATACTCTTCGGATTCAGTAGTTTCGCTTTCAAAATCTTCATCTTCGGAGTCGTTGTCTTCAGACAAAGTTTCATCCTTGTCTCGCTTCGTCGAAACCAGTTCAGACTTGCGTACTTAAACCACAACGCCAGACTTTAACCCATTTGGCGATTTTATCCGACTATTTTCAGCGGACGTGTTCCCATTGACTTTATCTTCAACCTATTAAAGAAAAATTAAAATTAAAGAATAATTTTAAGAAATAGAACAAACCTTATTTTGAGATATAAAATATCCAGTAGATCTTAATTTATTGTTTAAAACTTCTACTTTATAGTACGATTTGTTGTCTTCTAAAAGCTTTTCTTCAACCGAAAGTCGTTTTTTGATTAATTTTTTCGTTTGGGAAGTGGGAGGAAGGGATTTTCCAGGGAGTTTTTTTGATGTCCGTGCTACAGCTTTGGGTACGACGGGTGTCGCACGGAGGGCAGGCATCGCTTTCGCCGTTTTGGGAGGAGGCGATTCCGAAGGTCGGGACCTTCTTGACCGTAAATTATGATCAGTCGAGGGCGTTGGGACGTTTTTCGGAGTCGGAGAGGGCGAAGAAAACTTGATTTTCTTCGCTTCATTTTCTTTCAGCGGCGTCCGTCTAAGCCGTCGTTCAATCCCGTTGCAGTTCGGCGTCAAAGGCACTGGTGAGCCAAGCGGCACCCTCGGCGTACTCCTCGAACTCGATCTCGTCACGTGACCGTTCACTTTCGGAGTCTGAGGCGAGTTTATCGGAGATGACGGCTTCTGGTTTTCCGTGCTAAGGCTTCCCATGTCCGAAATAACTGGGGGAGGAGACTTAGCTATCCTCAACGATTTCCTTATCGTCCCCACACTAAACAAAAATTATTTCAAACAAATTTAGCCTTCCAGAAGAAAGAATTTGGAATTTTTAACCCAATCTGAAGCCTTTACCAAAATAATACCATTTTTAACCAATCACCAAAACAATTCCCTTACACTAAATCTAGCACAGAAATCAATTATTTTAATTAATAATACTTAAAAAGTTCAAAAACCTGGTTAAGCTCATAATTTCGTTATAATGTTCATTCAAATAAAAACAGTTCTTCCATTATTCCTCCATTTTTTAGCAGATGACAAAACAATTTTTGATTTTCACTTGCCAAAAAAAAGGGATGTGCAAGAAAAAGAGAGTTTCAAGGAACGCTAACAAAAATGGGCCATACTGGGATTATTACTGAAATCTAACGTCTATTACCGTAACTTAGGAATACCAGTGTTTTCAGTACACCAACAAAAAAGCAAAAATTCTAATTTTTTATGAAAAAGAGGCAATACAGGGTTGTCCTAACTAGAGCAGTGTTGCTGCTGGTCCACTTCAGTTGGGACACCCTGCATGCCACCAAACGCCTGCCAGTTTTTTAACACTTACCCTAAATTATGCTGATTAATGAGGGAATCCAGTTGAGAATAATTGGAAGCATCGTTCGCTAATTTGATGTGTTGCTCTGATACCAAATGGGAATCCAATTTATCATAATAGATGCGACACATCTTTAAAAAAAATTAACACTTATTTTTAATTATTTCAAATTTTATACCTCACAATATCCATTTCCACCTCCACGTGTTGATGAAGATTCTTTGGTATTTTTACCTTTTTTGTCATTCTAAAAAAAAAATATTCAAAAATTTATATAAAAAAGGCGAACAAAAGATACCTCTGTGATTCATTTCTGTTCTCCTGATCACGCTTATCGCAAATTGAATGAAGGCCAAACTTTAAATTCTTTATACTCAGGTCTAAGAGTAGTCTCAATTTTGAGGTATACACCGCTTAGTTCACGTTTTCCTCGACCAAGCAACAGTCGTTTTTCTTCGTTAATTTCTCAACTTCTCTTTCAAGCTTTATGATCCAGTTTATGAACTAAAAAGGGGCTTAATATATATTTTTAAATATTAAATTAGTACTTTTTGATAGGAATAGATAGGTATCTTCCAAGAAATAGCGTTGTCTAAGATATCAACAGTCTGTGGTTGATTTTTGACACGATTTAACATGGTCTCTGCTCGAGACCGCTAAAAATTAAACAGTTAAAAAAACTATTATTTAATTTCTTGATTCTTACAGCTCGAAAAGGGTTCACGCCATCTGTGGGTGAATCGATTGTTCCAGACGAAACGCTGCAAAATGGCGATGGCGAAGGCGAAGGGTTGCTTAGTGAAGCCCGTCGTGATGCCAAAAAGTGTCCCGATCGGTCACCACAAAATTTACGTCTGCTTCCAAAAAAACCGCTAGTTTCTGAAAAGAAAAAAAATTCGGTCAAAAAGTAGAAATTGAAAGCTAGAAAATAGGAACAATTAAAACAACATACAATCAGTAATTTTATAAAGCTATTTCTCAAAAATTTAGTAGAAAATGCCATTTTGTAAAGAAGGGCACAAAAATCAAAAGGAAAAATATCTTTGAAACTCCATAATCTGGGATAAAAATGGCACTGAAAAGGATAAAATTTAAAAATGCAGTCATTTTCAAAGAAACAGCTATTTTTTTTAGCAAAAAGGATTACTTGGTAAAAAAAAAAAATGTCTGGCTGAGCGCATTCTCCCAAAACCAGACATGGAGGGTATTACAATACCTTATCTTAGAGCAAGTAAAAAATGTTCGAAATTCAACCACCGACAGTGGATGGGCCCATGCGAAGGCTTTCTCCAAATTGCTTTAGCTCTAAAACAAGTGGGCAGACTACTCACCCCAAAATAATAGATACACAGCAAAAAATGACAGTTCAGTTTTTTTGATTTTCAGCAAATTTAAACGCCACGTTTTTCTTTTGTAAAGCAAATTCATTTGACACACATATGAAAGTCAATATTTTGTGAAGTTTTATGCTAATTTTGAAGTCGTAAAACATTATTTTACCATTAAAAATTAGCATAAAATCCCAAAGCTGACAAAATAAGCCATAAGACCCAGGGCCAAAAAGGGAAGCAAATGGTAAAATGTTTGGTGTGCTGAATGTAGGTAAAAATGGTTTAAAATCGGTTCATAAGTTCTGGAGTTTCGGTTTTGCTCTGAAAAATAACAGGAAGAGGTTGGATATTATTTAGAAAAGAGATTTGGTATGTTTTATATTTTAAATGATGAATATCGTCTAAAAAGGGCGTATGAAGGGGAAAATGCATCGAGAAACGGGGCTGCAGTGAGCCGAGAAAGTTGGAATTCGAGTGCATTCACCTCGTAGCTCAGTGAAGGCTTCATACGGATACACGAATGTCAACAAATAGAATGAAAAAGAAAAACGAAGACGGGGGGAAAAAAACACTGATAAGCCGAAAGGTGGGGGCGACCTGGGTGGGTAACGTAATTTTGTCAACTAAGCTCCTAGAACCGGCAGGGGGTCAAATCCTAAAGACAAAAAAACCGATTTTCAATAACATAAACAGAGGCCTACAATAATAGGTTGACAAAAAAGGTTATAAATGTCTGAAATAATAACAAAATGAAGAATTAGGGGGAGAAATAAGAGGAAAACAAACCTTTTAATTGATCAAGACTTCCATCAAAAGCGGTCGTTTTCAGTCGATAAGCTGATTGTCGTAAACTACACAATAGACAGAAATTCAACCAGAAAAACGCTTGGGAAATATTCGAAATTAAAATTTAAAAAAAAGGAAGGAGTACAAAATGGCCAATAACTCAGAAAATCTAAACAACTGTGAACGTAGTTGCGGAGGTAGGCCGCCAGGGGTCGGAGATCTGCCCCGAGGGGCGAAACGATAGATCGACAAGCGGGTATCGAGTTCCACTCGAAAGTAGGCGCGCGCAACGATTTCTCACGATTTATGGATTTTTTTTTCGTTGTTGTGCAGCTTTCCGCCGGCTTTCCCGGCTGTATTTTATTCCTTTTTTTACTTTTTTTTATTTATATACATCAATAACACTTCCGGAATTTGAAGGAGGGGGAAACTGTACGCAGTCGCGTCTGTTAATACGGATCATTCAATTCATAACTTATTTTTTTATTCGTAAAAGATTAGCCGCGTGTATTGAATTACTGGGATGAAGCAGATACGCTTGGCGTTGGAATCTGCCACGCTTCTAGTTCTTGCCAAATCCAATTCCATGACGTATGCTCTAATCCCAGTTCTAGCAGCATCGTGCCATAGGGGTTTAGGTACTATGGGAACCTTCCTGGATAAAAAGAAGAAGAAAATCCCAGTTCTGATTCCAGTAAGGATAACGGGCCTAAAACGTTTAGATTTGTAATACTGCTAAAAAATGCTGCACGTGAACGTGTAGCCACCCGTTCCGAGGATCTAGGCCTCAGATAATAGGGCACAATCTATGGGCAAGATACGGCCCGCGGATCCTCTTTTTTTCCTGTTTTTTTAGCCTAAACAATTTTTTGCGCTAGCAGTAGTTTCTTTGGTTGACAGGCCGAGGAACCCCCCTCGCCTTTAGGCAGGAAGGACGTCAGAGTTTTCTTCGGCCGTTAAGTCAGGGAGCCCCTTTTTCTCCCGATTTCGGAGAGTTTTTCCCAATTTATGGACCAAAAACCCACTTTTTTTTTTTGAAAACTACCTTATACCCCCCCCCCCATTTTCTTAACTTTTTCGTTAACAAATTCATTTGAAAACGTATTTCCGCGAGTTTCCTAGGTCGTTAGGCCAAAAGGATTTTTGGTCCGCCCGAAAAATGGCGATTCCATCGTTCTCTAAGCCTCCAATCCTCATTAGGCTAGTTTCTCCCTGTTTTAGGGAGTTTTTCTCAACTTTTGGACAAAAAAAAACCACCTTTTCCAAAATTATATGCAGTTTTCTTCAGTTTTAGGAAAACTGCCATATAATAATTTTTTTTTTTTTGCCGTTTTCCTCACTTTTATCAAGATTCCAAGAGGCTTCCATGAATTTTTACTTGAGTTTTCCTAGGTTAGTAGGCCAATAACTCAGCTTGGGGGTTCTCTAAGCCTCAAAATCCTTATTTGTCGAATTCTGAAAGGCTGAGAAACACCTTTTTTATAGGATGTTCGGGTGTTTAATAAATTTTTAAAGAAGAATACCTCTCATGATTTAAGTGATTTCCCTACTCTTCAGCCCGCGACATCATAAACGTGTAGGGCTACTCGTTAACTTATAGCCACTCGTTCCTTTGGATCCACCATAATGTAGTGGACCCGTTAACGTGTAGAGAGAAAAAAAAGTTTAGTTAAACTCTCATTTTCTAGTTCTAATTACAGTAATTCACGGAAATCATGTTTATGTACTTGGTAAATCAAAAGTTAACTCAGTTTTATCATAGAACCCTAATAACATTTAAACAAAAGGAAGCCACATTGTTTTTATTCATGCAGAATAGAAAAGTTATAAGCGACAATAGACGATTATAACCTCATGGTTTACGGAAAGCTATGAAACAAGCAAAAAAATGACTTAGGTCATGTTGTCACCCCGGGGGGGGGGGGGGGGGGGTTACTTACCGCTCCTAGGGCGACCAGTCTCGTCTCAACATTTTTCACTGTCACGTGGTTGTTGATGTCCAAATAAAAGGTTTTCCCCGTCAGCGGTTTCTTCGAAATCCGTTTTTTCAACCCTAAAAGAAAAAAGAAAAGTTGTACAATTTTTTGTAGAAACGGAAATCAGCTCTTTGTTCTCAAAAGTGCTAACAGACATTAGTCTTTATAACTATTCATCATAAATCAACAATGGTGAAGAGGGGAGGGTGATACTTTTATATAATTATTTATTATTATTACATATTACTATTAATAAGTATTACATTAAAATAAATAATTTATTATTTATTTATTATTTATTTAAATAATTTATTATTTATTTACTATTAAAGAATTTAAAAGTGAGTGACTCTTACCGCACTTATTCATTTTCACTTAGAAAAAGTAACTAAATTTTTATATCAAAAATCTGGTCAAAATTTCCGAGATGGGAATTTTTTACATCTGGGTGTTTTACAGCTGACATTTTGATATATTGGATTTTTTTCCCCCCTCCTGTATATTTTTTTTAACCGTGTGTGGAGGCCGTGACGTACAACATGTTTTATACATTATATTTTATTAGAAGATTTTTTTTAATTTCTCAACGTTTTAAGCTGAACGTCCTCTAAGCCGAAAAAAAATCTCCGTCTACTGGAGGCATTTTGAGCTACACGAGTTTTCTTAATCTTTAAATTTCTTTTATTATTTTCAATTCTATTTTATTTAAATTTCTCAAAGAGAAGTTTTTGTAGTACTCTCCCTATCCGGTTCCCGGCCACTACCATGAGGTTGTCTATGGTGCCGTCCGTCCGTCGCCAGTGCTTCCGGAACTCAGCGGGCCGCAATTTATGTCCAATTTCCCCCCCAAATTTTTACTGAATCTTGCTTTTGCATTTATCTTTTAGATGATGAGGGATTTTTTTAAATCAAACTTTCAGTTTTTATCGAAAATGGCGGAAATCCGTGTGTCTAAAGTGCTATTCAATTCGGAGAGCCCGTACTATTGCTACGACTTTCATCAAATTTCCACCGCGTAATATTCAAATATTTTTAAAAAAATTTTTTAGTAGAGAGGGGGCGAGCTCCAGAGCCAATATTTTTGTTTGGGTCACGTTTTTGCCTCAGTGGACGCTCCAGCTTAAGACCCTGGGTCAAAATGACCATTGGTCTTTTAAGACCATGTTTGGCTGTAATACACACCAGAAGTTGCCGGTTATTTTTCTAAAACCATCCAACAGCGCTATTTTGATTTCCACCAAATTATCTTCTCCCTTACACAAATTGTATGGTATATTTCGGTTTTGCCGTCTTCTGACGTCAACGTCAGAGTCGCTAAGAAATTTTTGAGATAGTTCCCTACAAACCTTGGTTCCTCCCTCGCAAAAAAATTTTTTGATTCTGCAATAGGTAGA
Organism: Orius insidiosus; assembly: GCA_014119065.1. Classification (NCBI taxonomy): domain Eukaryota; kingdom Metazoa; phylum Arthropoda; class Insecta; order Hemiptera; family Anthocoridae; genus Orius; species Orius insidiosus. The sequence goes on along the minus strand of JACGAQ010000671.1, from coordinate 93,505 downwards.
TTTTAACAAAAAAAAGTATTGGATCTGGAGCTCGCCCCTCTCTACTATCAAAATTTTTTTCTTTTTCCTTTTATGATAATTTAATATTGGGAGTAAGTGGTGGAAATTTGGTTCCAGATTCGAAATCCAGTATTCCCAACCTAATTTCTTCTTCAGAACCATTCGTCAATAGCCAGAAGATCCTGGTGTTTCATTGCTCCAAATGACGATTCTAGTTTACTTAAAATTTTGGCACTTTGGGACCCTAGTTTCCTGGGAAGTAACTCATTAAAAATTTCTTACTACTTATTTTAAAACCCTTTATCAATAGCCAACGAACCAGGAAACTACTCCAGTCAAAACCCCTTTTCGATAGCCAGAAGATCCTCATCATTCAAAGCTCCCCTTGGTGACCCTAATTTATTTTTGATATAATCGCGTTGGAATTAGAGAGCTAAAGAAGGAATCAACCGCCCAGAAAGACCAAAAACGTGTGAAAACTTCAAAAATTAAAAACTCGAGCAGCAACTTACCGTTTTTGGCACGTCCAGCTCCTTTATTAGCATCGAATTTTCTTTTTTTCTGAGGCGAAACCATAGTTCGATGTCACAAAACCTTCCACTTCATCGTCTTCTGACTTTCCACGAAGTCAAAACCGGCGAAATTTTATTTTCCAACCTCCTCAGGTTTTTTCGCGCGCCAACTTTTTAGCCCGAATAACTTTTTCAAAATTCACAAAACCACTCAACTACACTTCACTAACCCGAATATTTAACAGTAAAAACGTTATCTATACAAAAACTTAAAATATACACAAGTCTCAATTTTTCTTTTCAAAATAAATTATAATATTAAAAATAAATAATATAATTGAAATTTAATATAAAAATGAAGATTAAAAAATGATAAATTTCATTTTTAAAACGCAAAAACAAGTGGGAAACGCCGAGCCCGCTGTTTACACTCCTCGAATCTCGACGGATGAGTGGCGGTTATCTCATTTCCTCCCACAACTGCTGACTAAATATTTTCGAAGCTATTTCAAAAAAGTTTAAAAATTCTCTACCCTTTAGCCCCGATCTTTGAATTTTTATTAACTTTTTATTATATTTTAAAAATAATAAAATAATATGTTTAAATATTTCAATTTTTTTTATTTAAATAATTTTGTCAAGGTTGTTTCTTATCTTATCTAACGTCTTGACATTTAGGAATTTCATTTTACAAGAACTAAGCAGATTTTTTTTTTATGCGTGATAGTTAAAGCAAAATAAATGTTAGGCGGAAAGTTAGCTCTAGTAACAGGTAAATTATGAATGCCTGGGTTGAATTACACCGTAACTAATAAAATTATGGTATCATGAAGTTTAAATCAGTCGCTTATTGGTCTGAAAATTGGTCAAAATCGGTCCAGCAGTTCATGAGATTCATAGAAGTTAACTGGATTCAATGCTGACTTGGTTCTTACTCAAAACTAACAAAAAATAATTACTACCAAACGAATAATTGGGATTTATAAAAAGCTCAATTAAGTAAAAAATTTGCAATTTTTATTCAGTTGGAAATGCCCAAATGGCTAAAATGCTGTTGAACTATCTAACCAGAATTACTAACTTGTAATAAAATAAATAATAAAAATAAAAACATTGTTTTGGTGTAATGCTTAAAATTAAAATAAAATTTCAATTTTTAATAGATTAGGAATGCCGAAATGTCTGAAAGTCATTGATATTAGCTTTGTTCCAAACGCAGTTTGAAACTGATTTGAAACTCCAGGAGCATGCGCAGAACGATCTGTACGTCAAATGTGACGGAAAAACGATTCGAACGACGTCAAATACGACGTCCGAATCCTTCTGCGCATGCTCCAGGAGTTTCAAATCAGTTTCAAACTGCGGTTGGAACAAAGCTTTTAACTAACTATAAGAATTATTAACTAGTGAGCTAAAATTGTAAAGAAAAAGCTTCAAATAAGCATGAGAATTTCAATATTTATTAGCTTAAATATACGAGGATAAACCAACTGGGCACAGCTTGCGCAAAACCCGGCCTTACTGGGTACAAAATCGGCGCCCAACTAGGTACAAATTTCTTGACCTCGTATAGCCCAACTGGGTACAAGCCTCAAGTTTTATACGTAATGCAATCCTTTTTTTAAACGAATGATCTACAAATTCATCTACGCCTGAATCTCCGTTAAGGCAGTTATGTTATGACCACATTGATATTAGGATGAGGTGTGTAGAATGGTAGGTTAAAGTCCGAATGAAAAGCCGCGCATTTGCGATTCAATCAACAAAAACTAATAGCACCATCATTCATGATTCAGAACTCCGTAAACTTAAATCCATTCACTATGATGAGTTTTTACCGCGTATGCTAAAATATTTATTTTTTATGGTAAAATCCATTTTGACCTAGTCCTGGGAAAATGTAATCGACAACTGAATATAGAAATAACTCTTCACAATAACTCTTTCGAACCGACCCATGATCCTTGTACCCACTTGTGCCATTATTTATTTACCCAGTTGGTCTATCGCATCCGACTTGACTTCCGTTGGTATGTGCCCAGTTGGGAATCCCCCAAATATACCATTAGAATGGGTATTAATAATTACTAATTAGTAAAATAATAAAATAAGATAAAATATTTTTTTAATAAAAAAAGCATAGGTAAAAATTGCAATTTTTGTTCCGCCTAATATGCTAGAAATCCCCTTCTCTTTAATAAAAGTATGTTGAAAAATGAAATTTAAAAATATTAGCCTCAAAATACTAATTATTTTTTTCTTTTTTTTGTGTCTCCTTTAAGGTGGAGGAAGTGGGATAGGAAGGGCTGCCTGTTTAGCCCTTTCGCGTGAAGGAGCTAAAGTCGTCGCTGCAGATATAAAACTTGAAAGCGCCAAAGAGACCGTTGAAGGTCTCAACGGTATTCAAAACCATTTTTACCTCTTGATTTATTTTCTCCTTTATTTTAAAGGCAATGGTCATTTACCAATTAAACTCGATGTAAGTTCATCCTCAGATGTCGATCAAGCTTGGATCTCGATATTAGAAAAGTATCAAAACCGCCCACCATCGTAGTAAACTCTGCAGGAATAATCCGCGACAGTTTCCTCCTCAAAATGCCTCTTGAGTCTTTCCATCAAGTCATCGATACTAACTTGACTGTAAGAAAGTTTCAAGGTGATTTTTTAAAATCATTTAAGAACTTTTTATTTTTATTAAAACTTTTTTTTTATAGGGGACGTTCATGGTTGTTCAGAAAGCATGTAGATCTTTGGTTGAAATACAATGTCCTGGAAGCATCATAAATGTTGCTAGCATTGTAGGTCAAACGGGAAATATAAGTCAGGCGAATTATTCAGCGAGTAAAGCAGGAGTTGAAGCTCTTACGAAAACAGTAGCCAAAGAAATGGGAATGTAATTTAATGGCATCAAAATAAATTTTACTAATAAATTTTTTAGGCACGGAATCAGATGTAATGCAGTCGTCCCTGGATTTATCGAAAGTCCAATGACTGAAGGAATCCCTGAAAAAGTCAAAGACATGTTTAAAAAAAGAATAGCTCTCGGACGTTTTGGAAAACCTGAAGGTACATTTTCATAATTTTTAGTAAAGAAATCAATTTTTTTTTCATTTTGTAGAGATTGCTGAAGTTATCGCATTTTTGTCGTCGGATAAAAGTTCTTATGTAAATGGTGCCTCCATTTCAGTCACAGGTGGCTTGTAGTTGCCAAATGGATTTTTAAAATGTAGTTTTTTTACAACATATTTTTTTAAATGCTTCTAAAAAAACTTTAATCAAGTTGAAATAATAATATTTTTTGATAAAAAGTATTTTTTACCATCCATACAATTGAAAAACAAAAAGGTTCAATAGATATCAAGCTGGAATAAAATTATTTCTAGATAAATTGAATAAGTTTTAAGGGCGTCCTCCACCGGGTATGAAAATTTCGGAAACACGTTTCTTTGGTCCTATTTGGAATTTTTAAGAATTTTTTTTTTAATCGCCATGAAATTGCAGCGAAATTACCCAGACAGATACGGAATTTAGATTTTTTTCTGTATCAAATTTTAAATTTTTTAAAATTTTAAATTTTAAAAATATCAAAATTCCTTATCTGTGTGGGTAATTTCGCTGCAATTTCATGGCGATTAAAAAAAAAAATTCTCAAAATTCCAAATAGGACCAAAGAAACGTGTTTCCGAAATTTCGTCAATTTCGTTCTGAGCGAGGGATTTTAAACGCATTTAAATGGCTCTTGTAGTTGAGGGCTTTTACCGTCAGGTGAGAGTGACCACCCTAGAACTTTTGGATTCTAAGTCAAGTCTCGCCTTCCCCTCCTTCCCAACAGCTTGACGATCCTTGTTTTTGTTTACATGTTTCTCTAATTCTCTCTCTCACTCCCTCCTTCCCCGCCACCCTTTACAATACTTTATTATAAGTTAAAAAACAAACACCAATTTTCGTATTTCGATCTTCCGATTTTTTTTGTTCGATTAATTTCGTAACTTATTTTTTTAATTTGCTTTGAATTAATTTTCAGTTATTTTTAACTTCTTCAAAAAACTTATCGTGACACCCTCCGAGGTACGATATCTGGAAAAGGGTCTTCCACACCCCGTAGAGGAAAACTGATTAATAATCTTTGCCGATCATGAGGTCGTCTGTAGTGCCGGCCGTCCGTGAGTCCGTCGCAAATTACCGGTTGGCTTCACGGCCGCAGTTTTCAACCGATTTTCCCTAAATTTATACAGGATCTTCCTTTTGTAGCAGCTTCAAAAATAACGAGAGCTTTTTTGAAATACGCAAAAATGGCAGAGATGTCTTCTAAAGTTCAGATTTATCGGTGGGGTTTTTTTTCCTCTTTTAAACAAGTTTAAATTTTAATTAAATTTAAATTTTAAAAAAGTGGCCGAACCGTCTGTCCGATTTTCACCAAATTTTCGCCAAGTACTCTTTATAATTTTAAAGATTTTTTGGAGGAAAAAAGAAATTTTTAGACGGCTCATTATTTCCGAGGTGAGGCAGAACAGCCTCGACTCGCCTCGGGCTGCCTCGTTCGGGAAACTTAAAATAGACGCGAACGCTTCAGAGGCGGCAAGCTGAGGCAGCGATCCAGAAAAACCGGGCATTCGTGCCCCGAGCCCCCTAGGCAGTTTCAGTTCATAATAATGTCGGACTCACCGGGGTCTGTGGCGAGGGCCGCATTTTTGCTGACGTCAAAATTGTTCGAAAAATCCGGCTCCTTGGCTGGAAGGTTCAGTCTTGGACTTTCATCACGGAGACCGGAGTTCGATCCCTAGTTAGGTAGAGAGATTTTTGTTTGGAAATTAAATTCCCAATAAATTTTCTTCTACAAAATCCGTGGATAAATTAGTAAGGCCACTTCTCTGGAGTTGGCACTGTAAAAGGCGCCATGGCAATATGGCGAGATCCCCCGCCTGGTTCCAAATCCCCCCCCACCCTCTTGTGACAGCTAACACAGGCTATAAAGAAGTAAAAAAAATAGATTAACCAATAGGAAGATAGCCTCTTGATCTTGATAAATACTTTTTTAATAAAAATAAACAAATCAATGGAAAAAAAAGTTGTAGCAACGAAAGCTAGAAAGCTAGCTAGCTAAGAAATAAATAAAAACTCGTGGCAAGCTAATTCTTCAATGTTTGTGAAGTGAAGAAGGGAGCCACTCAAAAATTTCTACGAGAATAATAATAAATAAATTAGTGATAATAAATAAAATATACTGCGGTGCGTGAGCAGAGGCGAGGCATTTCTAACCCCGTCCACATTGAAAGGAACGAATTTTGACCCAAGTACCGAATTCCTTTTATGTAGGTACTGACTCTGGCTGTCACACGCCTCGCGGAACGCCTCGGACCTGGCAGCCTCGCCGCGGAAACACTTCCACAAAACGAATGGCTCGCCTCGGATTGCCTCGTTCGGGTGCCGCAAAAGGAGGAAGTATGAAATTTCTTCCTACTAAAAAAATGTTTTTATATCTTCAAATAGAGGAATTTTTTATAACTTCAAATAGATATATCTCTGCCATGTTTTCTTGATTAAAAATCGCCCTCGTTGAAAGAATCGTTGAAAATTGTGGCCTTGTTTTTTCAATTATAATATGGCAATACAATATGGCGAAAGCCCCGCCTCGATCGTAAAACCTGGTATCGGTTAGACGAGCCAGAGAAACAAAACCAAAATTCAAAAATCACTCTCGCCACTTTCTAGATGTCAAAAGGAAGATCCTGTGAAAATTTGGTGAAAATCGAAAGATTTATTCTAAAAAAATTTGTCTAAAAAATTCTATTTTTTTAAAATAAAAAAAATTAGGGTTGGAAGGAGATGCGTGGTACGGAAGGAATGGGCGGGGAGGTGGGGAGAGTAAACAATAAACGGATTCTCACGATTCTCAATTTTTTAATCCCGTCGAGAAAACAAAATAACGCCCCGAAATCTTTCCCCTCTCCCACCGAGCATCGGTTCTCTTCAAGGACAAGGTTCTATAGGGGTGTCAGTAAGTAACTCTTGAAAATCGGCAGTGGCGCAGTCAGTGGTATCTTACCAAACTCGCGCCAACCGGCGCATGCGTACTTGTCTCAAAACTGAAAACCGACTGGGCTGGAGGACGCCCTTAAGTATTTTTGACCCTCTTTGTTTAACCCTTTTGAGACCGCGTCTGACGCCGGATTCTCTGCGCTACTGGCGCAGCACTTTTCCCTCACTTCTCCTCGACCGCTCCCAGCGCCCAGCAAAGCACAGAAAGCGACGAGTGATGCGATCATCATGTTGTTCATTTCTTCCCCAACAGATGGCTAGGGATGGGCGATATATATCGGTGACCGATATATATCGATATATTTGTTCCGATATATCGGTCTTTCGATATATATCGGAGGTTCCGATATATCATTTGATATATCGGTTTTCTTCCGATATATATCGGTTTTTCCGATATATTTAACGGATTTTTTTTATTTTATTTTTATTTGTAGTATACTTTTCTTATTTCCAATTCCAAATACCCATGGCCGTCCGTTTCACGTCGATTTGGGTTAAAAAAAACACTAATTTACTTGGAATATAAATGCATATTTTGAACTTAGTGCATAAATTATTATTAATTAGTGATACATAGATTTTAAAACATAGTCGCATTTTTCAGAGTTGTTTTTCTAAGAAACAGCCGTTGAACTGGATTTTCTGGTGTTTTTTTTACGGTGTTCTGGTTAAGAATAACTGCTTATGAAATTTTTCACCTAATAACACCTATTTCACCGGATTTGTGGTATTTTTACAGTTTTACTCGATAGTTTCACCAACGCTCTAGAGAACTTCTACTTTTTCTAGTTTTATGGGGGAAAATTGTCGGTGTTATTAGCGTATATTACAGGTATCTTTACATTTGCATATTATATGGCATATTTCGTCAATTTAGGGGTTTTTCATGGCTGGGCGGAACGCTGCCGCGTTGCTAAATAATACTATCCTCCGATATATCGATATATCGATATTTCTTCCGATATATCGGGTCACCGATATATTTCTTCCGATATATCGGTTGACCGATATATCGATATATTTTTCATATATCGCCCATCCCTACAGATGGCCAGTTTTTGCATGTCGCTAGCGCCACGGTATTAAATATCTTAGAGAGGCTTCCCGCAGTTCCCGCTGGGCAACTATAGTCGCCTGCGGTTTCCAAGCGACATGCACGCATAGCAACTATCGGTCTCGAAAGGGTTAATAAATAGAAATGTCAATAACAACACATAAATCAATTTTGTGTATAAAATCCGATAAATTTGGAAATATACAACAAAAACTTTCGGCTCAAAATATACTTTTATTTGCATCACATAAGTTTATTATCACAAAAAATATTATAAAACTACAGAAAAAAAATATTTACAAAAATAATCATTATAACAATATTTTAAAGCAGGGAAGAATATAAATAGATTTGATTACAAAGAAAAAATTTGATCTGTCTGATTTTGATCGGGGAATGGTAACTAAAAATAATAAAAATTAATACTGAAGATAAAAAATCTTCTCGAGTATAAAATATAAACTATTACAAAAAAAATTTAAACAATAAAAGGCATAAATTAAAAATAAATTATAAAAAGTCTTTCCAGGTTGACAGAACCTAATGTCTTATTCCTCAATAACGTGCGATAAGAAACCCATGACGGCGATTCCAAGAAGCAGAAAAAATAATTGTTTCAGCGATTCTTTAGGATTTTTTCTTCGACGAGTTCAGGCAAGACGGTTACAAGTGCTATGTGAAGAAAACCGCCAGACGTAAAAGGTAAAATCCACGACGTCTTTTGTTCTAAAATAAACAATAAAAATTTTTTATAAATAAAAGATTTGATATACCAATTAAGTGAGACGTAGAGCTAAAAGCGACTGCAGTGCATGCACCGATAAGACTAGATGAAGCAGTCGCCAGTTGGGCTTTGGTGGCATCAAGCCTCGAAAAGCCCGCTCTGAGTAAAATGGCAAAATCGCCAATTTCGTGCGGAACTTCATGTATAAGTATGGCTGCCGTCGTAAAAACTCCGACTCTCCAACTTAACAGAAATGAACCACCGACAGCAAGCCCATGAGTAAAATTATCAATGACATTTGCCATCAAATTTAAATATCCGCTTACCTAAAAAAATATTCAAAGTCAAAATTACAAACGTCTAAAAATATTTACAGCTTTTGATTGAGGCTCCGCTTCTTTCGCGACATTGTTATTTGTCGTTTCTTTCACATTTGTGAGAACTTCTTCTGGACTTTTCTTCGGAAACAATTTTTCGACCAAAATAAAAACGAGGAGACCGATTAAAACCCAGCTTCCACAAAAGAATGGCTTGATGTGCCTAAATAATGAAATTAATACATTTTATAATTATAATAAAGAAATAATTACCATTTAAAGATGAGAGTTTACTTTGATTAGACCATGCTTCTGGTAATAAATGTAAAAATACGTCTCCTAATAAACCCCCAACTGCAAAACTTAACATAAGTTTCAGTCTCTCGCCAGAACCTGAAAAACATGAAAATTTGTATTGAATTCAATAATTACTACACCAAAAAGCAAATGACAATGGCTAAAAATTAAGTTACATTCATAGGCGTACTAAAAACGCTTGATAAAAAAAAGGGTTTTTATGACCAAAAAATCAAGAAAACACCTATTTATCGAGAGATTTTAATTAATTTACTTAGGAAAGCTGAAATAAGATTTTAAAAAATCTTCAAATTGCTTAAATAACCCTAAAATAAATTTAAAAATTTCAAATATCAAGAAAACAAGCTCTAGAGCAAGTTTCATGATGCATTTTTGAGGAAAATAGTCTTTTCGGCTATTTTACTATGTAAGGTATTGTGATACCCCTAATAGATGGTTAGAAAATGGGTCTTCCAGACCCCATAGGGTCAAAATGACTAGTGGTCATAAATAATCAGTTATGTCATAAAAAGCAATTGCTTATGAAAATTATGTTTCCCTCTACCTAGATTTATAGGAAAATTTAAAAAAGCATTTAGATTGCTTAAAAAATCTAAAATCTATCTAAAAAGGCTGAGCTGTTCAAGAAGTCTTTTTGCCCATTTTAACAATTTCTTGACAACCAGCTATTGTGATCAACAGATAGTTTTTGAAAATGGGTTAGCCCTTTCTTCTCATACAAAAATTATTGTGATACCCTAGAGATCCATATTCGGAAATAGGTCTCCAAGGCCCCCTAGGGTCAATATGACCAGTGGTCTTGAGTTCTGTCTCTCGCTAATTTTTTCCCAGAATACTTTACGGTTGCAATTGTTATCCGATTGTCATTGTGTTATATGATTTGATTTAAGCCATCGTCGTTGAAGATGCAACATGCGCTATCTGCCTTTTGGCTACTTTTCAGAAGAGAAAAAAAAACTGAAATGTAGTCTTCAAATTTCAGATATCACATTTCATCATTTTTGGCGGTGCATCTTCAACAACGCATTCTTACAATAGCTTCATGCTCAGAAATACCCCAGAAATTTTTGATACACTTATCTCAAATCAAGGTTGTCTTGGGACATTTCCCCTTATCACAAAATGTCAAAGTGGGATTTGTGGGTGATTTTTTAAATAATTTTAACAAAATCCCAAGATAAGATAAACCTTTTTTACAATAAATCGGTTTCTTGATTTATTAATTGTTTGCAGACATTCTCTTTTTTTGTCTGAGACAAGATATCTTTGGATTAGTAGAACAATCGATTTTTTTTGTCCCCTCCGAAAAATGGATTTCCTTTATATTAGTGACCTTTAAACCTTTTCAGCCTTCCTATCTATTACAATGATGTTTAAGCAACAAATAACTTTAACTGATACTACAATAGATCAGTTTACTTTTTTGTTTAGCCTTCAAATTTTTTTGCCTTCATAAATCGAAAATCTACAATAATAAATAATTTTAAATTTTAATATTACCATTTTAGGCGTATCAATTCATTTTTCAAACTAAATGTTTATTTCTAAAGTTTTTCTGGCATTTTTAACTTTAATTTTACTCTTCATCTAATTAGCTAATTTTTAAGCGTTTAAAAAAGTTCCGGTTTGAAGAGCTTCCAACGATAACTTCCTCAAGGATACAGGAGGAGGAAGTATTAAGTAGGAGAACACAGGTAGAGAATGTACGTAGGAGGGGGAAGCAAATTTCAATAGTACATTTTCATTCAAATTTAATTCAATTAGTAAAACCCAATTTTAACATACAATCTGTGCATAGTAAAACATTTATGCATAATAAAATAGAAATTTTAGGTATTTTTTGTTGTTCATTTTCTGTTTTTTGAAAAAAAAAAATAAAAATTAAGTACCTAATAAATCGCCATTTTATTTTCCGTTAAAAAAATTCTTGAGGAAGTTAAACAAAAAAAAAAAAAAAAATTATTTTGAAAATTTTATATCAAGGTAGAAATTCAGTACGGTTAGCCAAAGAGAGGCCGCCCTCGAGCCGGCGAAGTGACTCACATTTCTGCCTGGAAAAATTATTAAGTAAAAAAAATTTTGGAAAATTAAAATTTTAAAAACATGGAAAATTTTTAAATAATTCAAGGAATGTTTAGTGAAAATTTGGTGAAGATCGGACCAACGGTACGCCCACAGCGCTCATTTTAAATCTTTGAACAGTCATATCTCCGCCATTTTGAAAAATTTCGAAAAAAGCTCTCGTCATTTTCAAGATTTCTGTGAAAGGAAGCTTGTGTATAAATTTGGTGAAGATCGGATGAAAATTGCGGCCGTGAAGTGTTCCGGAAAAAGTGGCGACGGACGGCCGGACGGCCGGCACCACAGACAAAGTCAGGATCGGCAAAGATCACTTATCAGATTTATCCTACGGGGTCTGGAAGACCCTTTTCTAGTAACAGGGGGTCGGAGGGTATCACAGTAACTTCTTGAGGAAGTTAAAAGTCTAAGTTTTCTCCATTTTTGAGCTATTTTTCTGCATTATGAAGGCATTTTAATAATTTTTCTACAAAAAAAAAAAAAAAAAAAAAAAAAAAAAAAAAAAAAAAAAAATAGCTGAATATTATTACTTGAACTTGCCCTTACAGAACAGAATTTGATAGAGTGTGAAAAAAAAGTTTAAGATACAGAAAAAGCAGGTCATCTGCGAAATTGCCTATTAACAAAGCTTCCCTTATAGAGAGTTCTAATATTGAATAAAAGATACAAAAATGTTTTTTATTTTCATCGGAATAATGAAGCTGTTTATCTCATGGCCACGAATAAAAATAAACTTCTTTGTTCAACTAATATGGAGTCTTGTTCGTAAAAAAAAATTGTCGCATTTCTGAACCAACTTAATTTTAGATATAGGTCAAGGGTTAAACGCCATTCATAAAAAATCTATAAAACATCCAGAAATATCGGAATGTTAAAATATTTTCGGGAAAAACAATTTGAGCGATCGATACTTTGAAGTCTGTTTAATTATCTATGCCTTATCGTACATTTTGATAAGTGGTATTTCAAAAAATACAAATGTTGAATTTTTTTACTCTCTTGAATCTCAAGATTTCAAAAAATGACGACAATGCACAAAAAAAATGAAGGAAAAACCAGAGTAGATTTATATTGATTAAAAAATTTATTGATGAAGTTGAAGGGGCGCAGAAGGAAAGGTGAAGATTGAGAAAATTCACCATCTTTTTCAATTAAATTTTTGCAAAAATAAGCTAAGGATTCCCATGTTTCTATTGCACTCTGAAAGGGTCAAGGCCCAATAAGTTTACATTCTCAAATCATTTCTGCAAAACATTTTCACATGAACTTTTCATGCTTGAACCAATTTTCAGCTTGATTGATTGGTGATTTTTTTCCTACGAGTCAAAGCCATTTTAAAATCGATTTTACGCCTTTTACACAACAAAATGCTATTTTTAAATCTTTTTTCGCCTTAAAAGGCACTAGCAGCAAAAATATTAGGTTTTCGTAGAACTTCTAATTTTGAGCATTTTTTGGCCAGTCTAGAAAGTCCATGGTTTTCAAGCTATTTTTTTCAAATTTATAAAGTTAAATTTGGTAGTTACTTTTTTCTATGATATAGGAACTATTAACTTTTACAAGCCAATCCTTTTTACATAAGAAAAAAAACATTTTTGATTTATTTTTAAGCATTAAATGGCACTTGCATAAAAATTATTAGAATTTCTTCAAAAACCCAACTTTTTAGCTTGATTTTGGGCTTACTCCGACCAATCAAAAAAATTTAAGCTTTTTTAAGCTGAATTTTCAGGCTTGAAGTATGATATTCAGCTGTATTTGAAGAGGATAAAGCCATTATCTACTAAGTTTTATGCCTTTTTACACAAGAAAATTATATTTTTGAATCATTTTTCAGCCATAAATGGCACTTGGAAAGAAAACCATTAGAATTTCAACAAAAACCTACCATTTAGCGAAAGTTCGGGCCTTTTTTTTGGACCAGCCTGGGAAAAAAAAGTTAGATTTTCAGGCCTAATGTATAAAAATTGTCTTCACAGATTGTGATTTTAAAAGATATGGGAACTTTTAAGTTTATTTTCATAGATATAACTCATTTTCATAGATATAAACACCTTATTTTAAATAGCAAAGCAAAAATATTGCACATTTCCACAAAACCCTAACATATTTAGCTTGATTTTGAGCCTTGTTTTGACAAATCAAGCTTTCAAGCTAAATAGGCCTAAATTTTTGATAGTTACTGATTTTTAAAACCAGGGAACTTTAAACATAATTTTTACAAGTCACTTTCAAAGTTTCAACTCAATTTTAGGCCAAAAAATAGCTTTTTCAGCTTAAAATGGCACTTGCAGTAAAGTAATTAAAATTTCAACAAAATCTTTGGCTAGATTTTGAGCTTATTATAGTCTAGTAAAAATTAAATTATGCTGTTTTCAACCTAAATTTGAAAAACTTATAGCACAATTTTAAAATTTGCTAGTTTTTTCACCCATCAAGTCGAATAAACGTCGCCTTTGGATTATATGACAAGTAAAATCTTTGAGACGCAATTTTTTTTTCTGGAAGAAAATGAAAACTTCCGCATGACGACAGAGTTATCAATAAACAGACTCAACAAGAAAAAAAGATTGATCGATTAATTGATAAATTGTATTTTTTTTAAATTAAAATTTTTTTTTTTACCTTCGTTTTTGTCGAATGATCCGTCAACTGGGAGGACAAGCAACGGGAAGATGCCACTCAGGCCGACGATAATTGAGCCGATAACTGATCCATACCAAGGATTATATTGGTGCCCGGAAATGCCATTATTTAAACTTAAAAATAACGAATCTAAAAATCCTTCTGAGACGTTTGCATGTAAATCCATGGCGAGGGTCAACTTCCTCTCCTTCAGAGTTTAAAAAGCGTTGAAGAACGACGGAGCCGGTCAATCATTAAGGGAATCAAAACTCAACTTCTGCGGGGGTGACGGTTTTAGATTAAATGACGGGTCATTTCTTTATTTTCTTGCTCTACACTCGCTGAGAGAATCTTCAATGGGTTGAGTGGTTTTTTGTTTACTTCGGGGAGATGCGACGTAACTTGAATGAGGTGGGAGGTGAACGAGGAGTGGGGAGGTGAAGGATGCACGAGCGGGCTTTTACAATTCGTGAAGAAATTCTTTTGCAAATTCGAATTTTTTTTATAACTTTCACTCGACTGTTTCTCGCTCACGACCTTTTGATCTTTTACGGATGAAAAGATGCAACTTGAACTCCCTTTTTGTTTCCTTCTCTTTTTGCATAACTATTGTCTTTTCCTTTTGAACTAATGGCTTCCCCTAAATTTGACCTTTATATTCAATTAGACATCCAAATTGTCTTATTTCCCTTCAAACTCAAGGGAAAAAAGATGAATAATTTACTCATGAGATTTCCTGAAATCCATTTTAATTATTTACTTATCAAGTTTTCTAACTGCAAAGGCCCAAATTAAGAATTTTTGGAAAATTTTCGTATCAATTGAAATGAGGAGAAAAAATTGCGGTAGTTAATGCATTAGGCAAAGAAAAAAAAGTACTAGTTTGAAGGCTTCCAACGAAAACTTCCTTAAAGAGAAGTAAAAATATAGGAGGGGAAAGTACTAAAGAGGAAGTATAATGGAGGGCGAAGTACTAAGGAGGGGAAGTATGTCGAAGGGGGAAGTATAACGGCAAGTGTAACGAATGGTAAATTTTTTTTTAACTTTCTGAGTTTTCTTTTTACATTTGCAGTTTTTTTTCCAAAAATTTGCTTAGTTTTTTTTCTCGAAAAATTTTCTAAGTATCAAGGTAGAAGTAATGGGATTTTTGCCCAAGGGAGGTCCCTCTCGTAATGGGTGGGAGTATGAAATTTCTCCCTACTAAAATACTAACTAATGTAAAAAAATGATAATTTTTTTACAACAAAAATTTGCAAAAATATAAGGAGTAATTGGAGAAAATTTGGTGAAAATCGGACCACTGGTTCGGCCGCAACAAATTTTTTAAAATTTCAAACAGCCATATCTCCGCCATTTTTTCGAAATTCAAAAATCGCCCGCGTTAGTTTCTTCTTCACTGGCTAAAGAAATTTGTGTGAAAATCGGATAAAAACTGTGGCCGTAAAGTGTTCCAGAAAAAATGCTACGGACGGCCGGACGGCACCACAGACAAAGTTGGGATTGGTAAAGATCAATACTCTAATTGACCCTACGGGGTCTGGAAGACCCTTCCACAAAAACCCAACGTCGAGGGTATCACAATAACTTCTTTAAGCAAGTTAAAACCTGCAGGTTTTAGGAGTAAAAGCTTGCAGCATAAAAGTAAAAGCCTAAGAAATCGGAAGGAAAGACAACAGAAAAATATAAGAAATCATATTTAATTCAAAAATAAAATCTTAAATCCTCCATTTAAAAAAGGCCTTCGATAAAAATTAATTATTTTTTGTCATTTCATCTGCCCTATCAGAAGCTGCCCCAATTGCATTGATAAACGCCGACCTGGAAAAAGAAAAATCACTATTTTGCTACTTTGAAAATTAAAAATAAGCACCTTATAGATCTATTTTCCAATTCAGTGACACCACAAATAGTTGTACCGCCAGGAGAGCAAACCTCATCTTTTAGTAGACCCGGATGTTTTTTAGTGACAGCAACCATTTCGGCCGACCCCTTCATAACTTGAGCGGCAATTTGCAAAGCCATATCTCTGGGCACTCCTTTTTTTACAGCTCCGTCAGCCAGAGCTTCTAAAACCATATACATCTAAGGAAAAAATAGAAAAATAGGCTAAAAAATACGAACGTAAGCAGGTCCTGATCCACTCAAGCCAGAAACCGCATTAAAAGTCTTTCTTCTATTTCATAACATAATCCAAGGCTCGACATTATGTTTTTCACAACTGATAAATATTTGGGTTGAGTAGTAGCAGAACAGAAAACTAAAATAAATAAAAAATAAGTTTTTTAGAATTCATGAGGAAAAATTACCAGAACATCCGATTCCGACCATGCAAGGCGTATTCGGCATGACGCGAAAAACTTCTACTTCTGATTTATGAGGATTGGAGAGTTGGTTTGATAATAACTGTTAAAAAAGGTTAATAAAATAAATAATTCAAGATATAAGTTTTACATCATCACACAATTTCTTTAGATTTATTCCAGCCATAAGAGAGACATAACAGCGCACAGCTTTTGGCTCAGAAATAAAAGAAGTTAAAGCAGATTTAAAATATTGAGGCTTGACGGCGATAAAAACGATTTCTGCATTTTTAACGACATCGGCTGAAAAGAAAAGTTAAAATTCTTTTGTTAATACAGTACAATTAGGTTTGGGCCATCCCATTCACGGAAAAAGCTTCAATACAAAGCAAAATTGTTGTTTCTGGTGCCTTCAGTGAGTGGTAAAAGACGTGGGTTTGCCGAAGCCTATCAAAAAGCAGTTTTTATCAAATATCTCGAGAACTATGAGTCTTAGAGCAAAAAATATTAGGTACAAAAATAATCAGCATTACGTTTTCAACAAAAATTATTCAGTACACAAACTTGCTAAAGCGGACAGTTTTGGAGTTACAAACCATCAAAACAAAATTTTTGTTCTGAACATCAAAGTACTTGAAAACCATTGGTCCCAACAAGATAAAGACTAAATACAAAATTAATCATTAAGCTATTTCCCATAAAAAAATTACCTATACTTTTTTTCTGGAACAAACATTTTCGGAGATGTGGTCTAAAATACAGTAAAATCTTAACAAAACCCATATTAAGAAAAGCTCCTCGTTTTACCCTAAGATTGAAGCTTTTATTGGAAAAAATTAGTCCCTACTAGGCTCATTTTAAAGTTAAAAAGATTTATAAAAGTTTGTAAATTGTACTGATTCGCTTGTGCAACCGTTGCAATAAAATGTCAACTTTCTGAAAGGCCTTTAATGCTTCCTAACACTGAAACCGTACACTTTGGGTGCTACACATTTTTGTAGGATATTTAATGAAGATGATTTTTAAACTTATAATGTTTTGCGATAAACCTCATAGTTTTTGAGATATTTGATAAAAGCTGCTTTCTAACACCCATCTCCCCCAACACTCCGCTAGACGCAAGACTCACATCGCAGTAAATGTAAAATTTTTCCTGGCCTAATCGTTCCTAGCAATTTAAATAAATACCATTATTATTCGTAGTGTTGACATTTCGCTCCTTCCATTTCACAAGGTTTCTATCCGAAGGGGCCGAAACGGTCATCTTACTCGGCGAAATAATTCCTAAAATTTAAACTTTAATAATAAATCCAACAACTTCAACAAACCAGAATCCAATAAACGAAATCCAATGGCTTGCGCCATATTGCCAGCTCCTATAAAACCGACTCTCTCAGAGAGAACAAATTTATTCGTTTCACTCATTCTAAAAACTGAAAAAAATATTATTTTAGTAACAGATTAATTAACAAGCTTACCTTGAAAGAAACTAGTGTGGAAGAGGTGAATAGGAAGAAGACAGAATTCTAGAATGAAGAAATACTTGATATGAAGATAACAAAGATAAGAAGGTAACCGCTTACGCACTTCTGATAAGAAAACTGTCAGAGTTCATCGATAAACAATGAAATAATTTAGAATTTAAAATGCGTGAATAATGCTCAAAACGTTTTTTATTGAGATTTTTATGGTGGAGGGTCCTATTTTGTTTTATTTGTTGAAAAAATAATGGATTTTCAAAGTCGAGAAACTCAGACGACACCAGTTTTTCCAGAATATGCAGAAGGTGTGGAAATTGAGAATGTTGATAATGGAATTTTGACAAGATCTACTCCAGCGACGAACTCAGAATCTGATGCTTTAAATGAAGGAGACACGGAGTCCTCTCCGCTTACGAGCAGCAATGAAATTGAGTCGGTTTCCAGCGGAATGGAAACCGAATCGACCCCCGATTTTCGCCCTGAGTCGACCCCATCGCTGGAAGCGCTACCTTTGGTCCCTCAGTCGAGTCTTTCTTTTTCCTCGATCGACACCTCGAAATCGTGGCCGTTTTCTTCATGGGAAGATGGTAAAAGAAGAAGCGCCTTCCTACCTTATAAAGTAAGATTCTTCTTCATCATTCTACTTATTAATCTTAATTTATAGCCTACAACCATCCTTACAAATCTTCAAAGAGGGAACATTCAAGCCCAACATCGAGAAACTAATTCTGATGATGTTTCCTGGTTTGAGAAAGCAGGACGAGGAAATATTTCAAGATTAGACATAAAAAATGGTAACATACATTCTTTAGCCTTAAAGCTACTTGACTTGACAGACTTTATTTTTTTTTTTTTTTCAACCCATAGAATAAAATTTACCCGTTAGTGACACTTTTCATCAGGTAGTCTGTAGTGCCAGTTTTTTCCTGAACTTTTAATCCGATTTTCAGTAAATCTTCCACTATCTTGAACATTTCGAGAGATTTTTCCTGAAATTTGCAAAAATGAAGGTTGTTTAAAACTGCTTTTGATAGCCCCTGGAAACCCGCGGTTCAAATCGAAGAAACTTTTTACCACAAAGCATGTGATGCCAGGGCATGAGAAACAAAAATTTTGCTTAGTATAAAAGATTTTCCATAAATCTATAGTCAGTCTGAAATTTTATTTAATTCGCTACTGCTGTGAAATTGGTCTGAACTTCACCTAATACCCTAAAAAATTTTTCCCTGTAGCAACCTGTTTTTTTTAAATTTTGATAGTAGGGAGATTTTTTTGCAATTCACGCCCATTCTCTGTGGCTTGGTTGGTGAGGATTTTCATTTTTGCATCCCTGATGCTTTGATTTAAGAAATTTTTAGACCAAAAAAGTAAAATTTAAAACAAAGTAAAAATTACTTAATGGAAACGAAAGAGTCCGTATTTTTTGATTTTATAACAAGGTGGCAACTATAGAGGCCACTGAGCCTTATTACCAAAATTTTTATTTTCTGTCCTGAACCTTAACCCTTTCGAGACCGCAGGCGACTATAGTTGCTGCCATTCACACTTTTCGTTTGGAGACCGCAGGCAACTTCAGTTGCCCAGCGGGAAGCCTCTCTAAAAAATTTAATACCTTCGCTTCCCATGGTTACATGCAAAAACTGGCAATCTGTTAGGGAAGAAATGAACTATGTGATGATCGCATCACTTGTCGCTTTCTGTGCTTTGCTGGGCGCTGGGAGCGGTCGGGGAGAAGTGAGTGGCAAAGATAGGGGAAAAGTGCTGAGCCAATAGCGCAGAGAATCCGGCGTCAGACACGGTCTCGAAAGGGTTAAAGGGTTGAAAACGCAAAATTCACCAATGTACAAAAATAAAAAAAAAAAACCTCCATAAGATCAGAAAAGAAGGGTTTTCTTCTGGAAAATTTTTTTTGATAGTAGGGAGAAACTTGGGCTGTCCTTGCTAATTATTGTGGCCTGATGGGGCTCAAAAATTAAAAAATTTCTTTACATTGAGCAAGTTCCATCCCTGAATAGTACTTTTACTGCCAATTTTGTTTTAGTCGATGATATAAATCAAGTGGATGCTAACGGACTTACAGCTCTAATGTGGAGCTGTGCTTACGGTCAAACGGCCACAGTTGAACTTCTAATCGAAGAATCCGCCAACGTCCATAAAAGAGGACATAATTTAGAAACGGCACTTCATCTCGCTGCAGCCGGCGGACATCATGATATCATCCGTGTTCTTCTGTCAAATGGTGCCGACGTCAACGCCGAAGACAAGGTTTATTTCCTCTTTTTTTCTATCCTAAAAATCATTTTTTTTAGGACGGGAATTCGCCTTTGCTATTTGCAGTTTATGGCGACCATGCTCACGCAGTAAACGAGCTCATCGAAAATGGCTGTGATCTTTGGGAACCGAATAATTTCCATGTAAAGGCTTATAATTTAGCAGTAGAAAAAAATTGTTCACAAGGTAAATTTTTTTAAAACAAAAAATTGATTTTAATTTTTTTTCTCCCTTTTTTAGCAAGAATAGTGATAGAAGAGTACCTGAAACAATTAATTAATAAATTGCTATAAAATCAATTTTCTTACAAAAAAGAAGAATCCTTTATTTCATTTATTTGTAAAAAACGTCTTCATAAAAGTTTTTTTTAAATGAAGTTTTATTTAAATTTAAATACTTGAAATAACATTAACACTGTTGGACAGATCAGTTTGGCCTCGAAGAACTTTTCGTTGTAGTTTCTACAATGAAAAAACAATAAAACAAAAAAATGAAATAAACAAATTTTTACTCTGTTGAATATATCAGCCATGAGGCGATTTGTCTGATAGTCTTGTTTTCTTTTCTGTTCAATTTGCCTCTGTTTTATTTCTGTCGTTTTCTTATATGTTTTTTCTGTTAAATTCCTCATCGCTTTTTGACTTACGACACGTCTTACCGCTAAAAAATTAAGTTTAAAAATTTTGTCCTTTTTAAAAATTACCTAATGGATTAGGAGGGATATCTCGAGGGAGGTCATCGCTCATTGCTGCTGCTAATATTTTATGTTTGTTTTGGTTTCTGATCTCCCTGAGAGCCGCCAACTCGGCCACAATTTGACGACGGTTTTCCGCTCTCGATATATTCTGGTTTCTTCGCCATTAATTCTTCCTAAAAATTATTAGTCAATAAATTAAAAAAGCAGATTCTATAATGTACTTGGATCTTCAAGTTTGAAAATTGTTCTCTAACTCTTTCTTGGCTTTCTCGTTTCAGTTTTTCCCTATCAAGTATTTTCAACTTGAACTCATCGCTTTCTTTATCTTTTTTGTTTTCTTTATCCTTAAAAAAAATTAAGAAATAAAAAAAAATTTAAATTAATACAAACAGTTTCTTGAAAGACGATGGTGTATGCAACAGATTTAGCCACAGGTTTCGCCATTTCTGTCACAATCGACATTCCTGTGTTTGTGGAAGCGTTTCTTTTAAGAAGTCCTTTCTTTTTGCTTTCATATCCATGGGAGTGCCAACTACTTTGGTCCTGAGAAATATTTTTTAAAATAAAATCTGAATAAAATTCTTAAATTACCGATGAAATTTCTGTCTCTACTGGCCGTCTGGTAGGCGCAGATTTCGCCTCTCTCCTTCTTTGATAATATTTAGTTTCAAACGGATGTTTATCTTTTTGGCGGATGTGAGCAAAATGTCTTTTGATGGTTCATGTTTTTCTAGAAGCCTAAAAATAATAAAATAAATAATTAAAAAGTAGTAGTCTGGAGCTGGAATGTTATCATGAGAATAACATTTTAACGTCCTCATAAATAAGTTGCTTTGTTCCAACCGCAGTTTGAAACTGTTTCAAACTCCTGGAGCATGCAGAAGGATTTCCACGTCAAATTTGACGTCAGATGACATCAGATTTAACGGACAAACGATTTGAAAGAAGTCTAATTTGACGTGGAAATCCTTCTGCGCATGCTCCAGGAGTTTGAAACCAGTTTCAAACTATGGTTGGAACTAAGCTATTTTAATACCCTTCATACCATCGGTTCTGTTAACCTAATTCCTCCATCATTTCAACACGGCTATTTAAGATATTAGAAGTGGAAAATAGGTAGATTTCGAAAAAAAATCTACCTAAAAAATTAACTTACGTTTTTAAATTACTTAAATGGTTAATTTCTTTTTTAATCCATTCTAATTGGTTTTCCCTTTCAGAACTTAAATATCTCAAAAGCTTAGGATCCAAAGCTTTATCTAAAATCAAATTTTAAAAATCAAATAAAAAATAAAAACAATTTACCTTTAGATTTTCTAATTTCATACGCTTTTTCGGCTGCGGTGACAGCCCACGCCAATCAACTTGGTCTTCATCGCCACTTTTAATTAAATCTACTTTTTTAACTTTTGAAGATGAACTTGAACCTAAAAAATTCAATTTAAAATATAATTAAAAAAAAAAATCAAATTACTGCTTTTTGGAGGAATTTTGGCAGGAACTTGTCCTTCTGCTTTTGGCCGAGAATCGTCAGAAGTATGGTCTGTTGTTGTGTTTTTGTATGAATTTGATGTTCCGGAATGCCCTGAAAAATTATTGGTGGCTAGGCTTTGGAAAACAGAAAAAGTTACCTTCAGCAGCTTTTTTTTCCATCCTACTGACGACGGAATCTCTTGAGTCTTCTCGAGGAGTCGATTCGCCTGAAATGTCGTAACGATTTTGCCCTCGTCTTGTTATACATCGTCCATCAAAAACTTCACCTTCCCAGTCTCTGTCTTCAGGATAACTGAAAAAAAAAAAATTAATTTAAGGTTATTTGAAATAGGGGTTCCTTAAGTCCAAGGCATTCCCAGGAGGTTTCTGCAGAATCAGAAAAAATTTTAGGAGTTTTCCTTGACTTTTTAAAAGAGAAACATCATTTTTATTTTTAACTTTTTTTTTTTTTGGTACTTTCTTTAGTTTTTTGGACACATTTTGACCGGTAAAAAATTAGCTGAAAAGCTTGTGGATGCTGAGCAAATGAATTAAAGGTACCTTTTTTGAATGATGGAGCTGACAACTTTTTTTAGAATTTGATTTTTTGATATCGTATCGTTGGCTCCTGATCCTTTCATAAATTCGCTCAAAATCTGTACGGCTTTTTCTACATCTTTTTCTAGATTCTGCGAAGAATTAAAATTTTCGTATTTATCGCCTGGAACATATTCAAAACTGTTGGGGGACGTCTGGATGGAATCGCTCTCCGATTGATTTTTCTCATTCAGGATGTTTTCTTGATTTTTGACGACGGTCGCCACAGAAGAATTTGAGTTTGATTTGACTCCGGCGATTTCACGAATTCGTGGATGTAATTCGTGGTGAGTTTGCATCCTTGGGAAAGTGTTGGAGCCAGAGAAATCCTAAGTTTCTTCTCTTCTTTTTCTGCTTCTGAATCAGAAACTTCGTGATTGTTGATTATAACTTCGGGGAAAAGAGGATGTTGAATTTCATCGCTTGATTCTTTAGAATCTGAAGAATTGACACGAGTGGATTCAGCATCGGGAGGACCTAATTGCTGTACGATAATCGACCCAGTTGTACCTTCAGGGTCGGATCTTTTCAAACGGCTACCGTTCAGCGCTAATCTTTCTATGGACGAAATTTGAGGCTGTTCTTCTTGAAAATAACCGACGTCGGCTCCGCTGTCCCATTCGAGGGGTTTGACCGAGACAAGACTTGAAGCGCTGGCGGGCGATGGCAAACCTTGATCCATCATAGGTTCTGCTTTATCATCGACTTTGGAGATTTCTCCAGAAGCTTGGCCGACCAAAGGTGGCCTCACTGAACAACTATCTTCTCCTTCGACAGCATGAACGGTTATATTGATTTGATTACTTTTCCCACATAAATCTCCTTCACTATCATAATTCTCAAGAATTTCAACTTTCTCATTGTTCTCACTTATAGACAACCTGTAGTCCGTCTGAAAATAATTAGATGGTATTTCTTTTCGGCATTCATGTTCATCCTGGCTCATTTATAGTAAGAACAAGTTAAACTATAAAAACAATTGACTGACCCAACGGATTTTGTTTATTTGTAGAGGGGGAAGGGACATCAACGGAACGAAGGTTATCTTTTGTCAGTTGGATGGTTTTACCGTTTGCGCAGAGGCCCAACAGGGGCGGTACAGTTACCAAATAACCGGTTATTCGGTGTTGATTTTATTTCGGGGGATAATCAGCAATAAAACCACAAAACATACAAAATCCTGAAAAAATTGGTGTTTCTCGAACAGGAGATCTAGAAAAGAAACCCCAAAAATTCAGGAAACCAAAACCTCTGGTGGCACTAAAACGCTGGAGGCCCTTTAAGTCTTTTTAATTTTTTAAAAGAAATGAGTTGTAGAAATGTAGAAAACAAGTCACGAAATCCAAAAAAAGCAACGTTTTTCCGCCCTATTTAATTTGAAGGAATAAGATGACAAAATTCAAATAATTAGCACCTCAAAAAACCTAAAATTACGGGGGGAAAGCCTCTTTTTTTACCTTACTCTTTGGGAATGGGTCTTTTGAACCCTTTAAGATCAAAATGACCACTGGTCTTTTTCGATCTCTCTTCGGAAACAGGAGAAACGGTGCTTTCTACGACCAAAAGTGTGAAAACCACACAAAAATTGGGTCAAAGGAGGCAGTTTTGAGCAAATTAAAAACCGTGTCGATAGGGCAGTGTTTTGGGATAAAAAATTAGCAAAATTCTTCTGAGTTAAAAAGGTTTGCTCTTGGCGGAAGGTTTTTAGATCGAAGAAGCCCGGAAACAAAAGAAAAAGGGGTTTTTAGTACAAAAAATATATAAAAACCTACGAAACCGGCTAATTGAAGCGGTTTCTTGGCTTGGAAACCAAATCAAACGCTTGAAAATCTGCAGAAATACCCGGCTGATAGATAAAGAACTATCAGGGGGATGCTCCCTAATGAAAATTCCCTGGAAAACGACGAAAATAGCGTTTCTGGGCCTAGTTATTATTTCAAACTCCTCAAAATATTGATGTCTAGTATGACAATAATTAATTAAGTCCCCAGATAACCTTAAGACGGTCAAAAATCAGTTTTTCTCTAAGAGGTCTGGAAGTCCCCTTTCAGGATGTTACCATAATTCCTTCGTTTTTCTTCATTTTTTAAAATAAATTTTTTTCATTCTTGAATTACTTATTCCGTAAATAGGAATCTTAGGAACAAAAAAAAAATGAATTTAACGCCCACGTGTTATTTTTTTCATTTTAATTTACTTTTTCAGATACTTAAAATAAAAATATGTAGATTTCAATTTTACAATAGATTTTTGAAAGAAAAAAAATTCTATCTAAAATAAAAAGTGCAGGAAACCCAAATTAAATTCATTTTTTTGTTGGATTAAAATGTACGAAAAGGGAAAAAATTATGACATTAAACAAAAGTTGATTTTAAATTATTTATTCTACTATCTATTCTATTTTTTCTACTTATCACAATATACTACATTCGCACATAACCATCGTACAATGAAGGGAATCAACGAGGCACCCACAATCTTCTTTGCCTTCTTGATCGCTGTCATCTTTTTCGTTGGTCGGGTCGAGTCCCTAAAAACAGAGTGTCAATAAAAAATCTAAGAATCATTTCATAAGACTTACTTGTTTGTGCCGATGGATGCAACGCCTAATTTTCTTTGAGATTTCATCTAATTTTCCTGCCTGCTTCGTAGGAGACATCATCTCCTCGTCCGTTACGTTTTTTATGCTTTCATCAGCTTCCAACCTTTAAAAAAATTATTATTATCAATATAAATGATATTGAAGTAAAATTAGTAGGGGCAATTTAAAATACTGAGCCCAATTTTATTGAATGAATAAATTTTTGACTACATTTTTTTCATGTACACGGTGGTTCAAAGCAATGGATCACCCCTTTTATTTTCTAAACTATTGAAGATCGGAAAAAAGTAAAATCTAAACCCCCTTCTTTTTTTACGAAGAAATAATTGCAATCAACGAATTTTTATTTTTGTGTAAGGGTGTCTCGGAGCGACACCAAATTGTTAAATATTTCAAATGAGAACCCTTATTTTTTTTATTTCAGATTCGTAATCTACGCAAAATTTCCAGTTGATTTGACTATCATATCACCTCTTTGGACAACTTTAAAAAATGTGTAAAAATGGATTTTAGACCAAAATAGGTACCTAAAAACGCCAAATTTGGCTTTTTTTTAAATGTCCAAAGAGGTCGTATGAATAGTCAAGTCCACTTGAAATTTTGCGTAGTTTACGAATCTGAAATAAAAAATAGGGGTTCTCATTAAAATAACGAAGTTGGTGTCGCTCTTGGACCCACAGTATTCCAAAATTAAAATTTGTTAATTTCAACCAATTCTTCGTCAAAAAACAAGGGGGTTTATGTTTAACTTTTTTTCCGATCTTCAATAGTTTAAAAAAATAAAAGGGGATGTGATTCCACCCGAAAAACCATTAAAAACAAAAATGTATGTATTAAATAAACTCGGGTACCTAGTACGAAAAAATTAGGGAAGTCAATGAAGAAAAAAAAATTAGACTTACATGATGTTAAAAGTAGTTCTTTTTTCATGGTCCATAGTTGTTTTATTATAATTTATAACTTTCCGTAGGTGACTAGAGTGAAAGTGCGGACTTGAACAAGTGACCCTTCCAAGGTATCGACAGCCCTTTTATAAAAAATCCGGGGAAATAGTGGTGGAAACCCAAGTTGTAGTGGGGGAAAAAAACTTTAAGGGAAAGAATAGCACAATTTTTTTAAAATAATGCAATATATCATTAAATGTTTTTAAACTTTTTTTAAAGGGTTTTCTATTAAGAAAAAATTTATTTACTACTTGGGTTTTGGATCGCAAATGGGGAACGTCCGTCGTGGAATATCCGTTTTTTCATTCTTTCTCCCTCTGTAACTTTTAATTGCAAAAAATTTATTGCTCCAACTACCCAAGTATAAGTTTATTGTTAAACTGAATTTCTGGGCGGAATCCTCGGCCTTTCTGCCGCTTTTTTAGAAGAGAAGAATGAAATACTTATTTGATAAAAAAATATTCATTAAGATGAGGTATAAAAAGCAAAAACAAAAAAAAACTAGACATTAATTAAAAAATAAAATACCTACCGTGCGGTTAACTAACGTAGGTAGGTATCTATCATAAAAAAATGACTTTATTTTTGTTAAACGCGCATCTATAATATCAAGTTAGCTCGCGATTCGAAGAAATGTGTACTAGATATTGAGGAGTTCAGGCCATATGCTAAGTACCAGAATCCAATGTCCGATTTTAACGGTTAAGAAATTGAGAAAAATACACCCTCAGCTTAAAATTGTACTAAATAATTTATTCAGTCAGAGGAAAACAAAATATGAAATCAGAGTTCCTGATTTTTAGTTAAGAAATTTTTTCTTCAGCTTCCAGAGACTTCTACCTTCTCTTTTAAAGAAAAGAAAAAAAAGGAAAGAAGAGGCAGGCGATTTACATTTGTTTTATTTTTATTTTTTTATACGAGCAGATCCTAGCAAGAGGAAAAAAAATTAACGCCCTTGCGATATCAAACGAACCTGGCCGCGGCGCGGCGGTCTGTTTTGTTTAGTTTTGCGAGGATCAGACAGCTTTGATTTGATTACACAAGGGGGTTAATTTTTTTCCTCTCGCAAGGATCTGCTCGTTCTTAAAAAATGTCTAGTTTTTATCGGATAAGTAGAAGTCACTTTTGATGGGTGGTATCCGTCAACTTGTGAAGTACCCTTTTTAGTAGACCCTCGTTTGTCCGCCCCTCGTTCCTCGGTTTCGCGTTTTTTCCATTCCAGGTTTGCTCCATTAATAACTATTGACTTTAATAACGGGTATCTCACGACGCGTTTCGACTTAAAAAGCCTCGTCAGGTGAGTTATTCCCTTTAACACAATCATTTCTATCTTTTCACTGTGCCTTTATCTCCGAGAGACTTCGAGGATACAGCGGAAAGCCGGAAACTCCCCACTAAGTCCACTAAATTTCTCGGAGATAGAGGCACAGTGGAAAGATAGAAATGATTGTGACAGAGGGAATAGCCCACCTGACGAGGCTTTTTAAGCCAAAACGCGTCGTGAGATACCTGTTATCATGGTCATTTCTTCCTCCATATTGGATATTTATTTGATAGTAAAATCACCGCACTTGCGGAATACACACACAATAAAAATTAAAATGTAAAAAAAAAATGTTAACGTTGATATTCTAGGATTGTTATTATGTAGCTCCACCCTTGTTGTTCTCACCCCTTTTCGTTATCTCGTTTCTCCGAAAAGTTTGCTTGCAAAATTGATTTTGGTTAATAAAAGTTACAGAGGGAGAAGAATACCGGCTAATTGAAGTCAAGTAAAAAGTGTAGGAGAATGAAAAATAAGGAAATAGTCCACCTGATGAGGCGTATCACGCCGAAACCGGTCGTGGAATATCCGTTTTTTTCATTCTTCTCCCTCTGTAACTTTTATAGACTAAAAAATTAACGTTCCCCATTTGCGCGATTCGCATGAGCTAAAAAGCCAAACATAAAAAATTGATTTTATTGCCAGTTTCTATGTTTACTTTTTCAGCCTTTCTTGGTTTTTTGGAGAGTGCTCATCAAGCGAAAAAAAAAAGTTGAAAAAAGAAAAAGAGTAGTTTCCCCTAAAATTAAAAATGAAAGAATTGATTATGGTGCTGTTTTAGCATATTTATTTACCTTTATTTAACGTCTAGAACCCTAAAATAACAACGAAACATTATAGCTACAGCATTTTAATTGCTAATAAAATTATTAAACTCTCAAATATAAAACCCTCGATTATCGCGCTTGGAACCAATTAGCGCTAAAATTTAAATTCCCATTGGAACTTCTATAAGTTTGCTTGCTTTTCATATACAAATAAAATAAAGAAGAAGTGGGTATAGATGGACAGGTAACAATGCCTTCTATAAAATATTGATGACCAAAACTGAATTTGTGGGTAAGCGATCAGAAGGCTATAACTCGTGCTAAAATCGCATTGCTTTTTGGCTACTTGAGCTTCAAAAAGAATTATTATGGATCATCTAGCTTATATTAATTACCTATTATACCTAAACAAAAGAATATTAAGTTTTGACAGTCTATGGTGAAAGGTAGCTTTTACAAGTATTAAATTGGGCCGTTTTTCTATAAGAATTTACTGAGCTGAATGAAATAAACAATTTTATGCCTCACTTTTTGCGTGCCAGCACGACCAAACTTAAATATAACATTTGTTGCGAAATTGATTTTGTTAAAAAAATCAGTTCATTATTTAAAAGATATCGAAATCTCCCTAAAAAGCCCAGTTCAATACACAGATATTTAGCAAATACGCATGTTAAAAAATAGTTAAAAAAGAAAGATATTTTCATATTTTTAAGGGTTGAATCTGGAAATTTCTGAAAGCCAGCGACCGTTATGGGGAAAAACCCTCTTTTTAACTTCCTCTAATAAAGTTATTTTTGACCAATTAGTGGGACAATTTCGTCAAAGACTTCTTAATCTTCTTTTGTTTGACAGAACCCTTTTTATATTTTGAATGCCGGCGCAGGTAGAGAAAAGAGAATGGTAATATTCCCGATATGAAAACCTGACCTCTTGGATTTTCCAGTTTCAACCGTTTTATTTTTAAAAAAATTTATCAAACTTACACATTTTTTTACTTATAAAATTTTTACTCATGGCAGTCAAGGCATTTTGGCGAAGGTCCCCGACCGGAGCTAAATGAGAATTTTCTTAACCGAGAGGAAATAAAGCATAATAACATTAATAAGCAATTTTTTTAAGCAAAGCAGAAGTTATACAAATAAAGTGTTCCCGAAAAAAATGCTACGGCCGGCCGGCACCACAGACAAAGTTGAGATCGGTAAAGATTAATATTCGAATTGGAAGACCCTGGAAGATCCTTCCCCAAAAACCTGACGTGGAGGGTATCACAATAACTTCTTTAATGAAGTTATTTAACGCCCTTGCGTTATCAAATGAACCTTGTCGCGGTGATCTGTTTTGTATAGTTATGGGAGGATCATACATTTGATTTGATTACACAAGGGGGTTAATTTTTATCCTCTCGCAAGGATCTGTTCGTTGTTAAAGAATGTACCCTTTTTATTAGTAAACCCTCGTTTATCCGCCACTCGTTCCTCGGTTTATCCGAGTTTTTTTTTCTCTTCCAGATTTGCTCCACCGTCCAATGAACGGATAAGAGAGAGAGTGGGTGTGAGAGGGTGTTCATCATGTTAAAAAAAGGTGAAAAAAGAAAAAGAGTTGTTTTACCCCATAAAATTAAAATTAAAAGATTTGATAGGGGTGCTGCTTTTAACTAAATAAATGTTTTTAGCAAATTTTTTTACCTTTTATTTAACGTCTAGATCTAGAACTACAGAATGACAACGAAACATTATAGTTACAGCATTCTAATTAAAAAAAAAAAAGCTCGACCCGCAGCAGCAGGACTAAAGAGGCAGATTTCTTTCAGATGGTTTTTTAACTTCCTCAAGAAGTTACTGTGATACCCTCCGACCCCCTGTTACTAGAAAAGGGTCTTCCAGACCCCGTAGGATAAATCTGATAAGTGATCTTTGCCGATCCTGACTTTGTCTGTGGTGCCGGCCGTCCGGCCGTCCGGCCGTCCGGCCGTCCGGCCGTCCGTCGCCACTTTTTCCGGAACACTTCACGGCCGCAATTTTCATCCGATCTTCACCAAATTTATACACAAGCTTCCTTTCACAGAAATCTTGAAAATGACGAGAGCTTTTTTCGAAATTTTTCAAAATGGCGGAGATATGACTGTTCAAAGATTTAAAATGAGCGCTGTGGGCGTACTGTTGGTCCGATCTTCACCAAATTTTCACTAAACATTCCTTGAATTATTTAAAAATTTTCCATGTTTTTAAAATTTTAATTTTCCAAAATTTTTTTTACTTAATAATTTTTCTAGGCAGAAATGTGAGTCACTTCGCCGGCTCGAGGGCGGCCTCTCTTTGGCTAACCGTACTGAATTTCTACCTTGATATAAAATTTTCAAAATAATTTTTTTTTTTTTTTTTTTAACTTCCTCAAGAATTTTTTAACGGAAAATAAAATGGCGATTTATTAGGTACTTAATTTTTATTTATTTTTTTTCAAAAAACAGAAAACGAACAACAAAAAATACCTAAAATTTCTAACTTCCTCAAGACTTACTGCGATACCCACCAAATTTATTTCACAACTTTTACAAAAATTTAGTTCTCCTACTTAATACTTCCTCCTCCTGTATCCTTGAGGAAGTTATCGTTGGAAGCTCTTCAAACCGGAACTTTTAGATGGTTGCAATTGGGAACTTCATAAACTCAAATTTAAAAAAAAAATCGTCTGTTAAAATTAAAGAAAAAAAAAATCAAGTTTCCTGGTAAAAATTCAAAAATATTCGTTTTGAATTAGATTCAAATTCCTTGCATCCAGCTGATCCTTTCTTAGCCATCCGCATAACATTAAGTTTTTGGCGTCGTGGTGGCCGCGCGTGTTAACGCGTTAATCCCAAACATTGCGATACGGCGTTCATCTATGGGGTCAAGGGTTGTCAAGATATAAGTGCAACACCCCTGGGAAAAAAAAAACATTAAGTTTGAAAGCGATAGGATGAACGGTTTGGTTGTTACGCAGTTTAGGCTCTAAGTTAAGTACCATAACCGCTGGTCCGATTCAAGCCGTTAACGAACTCAAAAATTCTATTGGTTTAAATGAGCTAAATATAAAATTGTTTGGTCGCTAAATAAAAGTTACTCAAGTAATCGTGTGATTATATAAATACACGGAATGTCCGGAGCATAAAAAGTGGTTTTATGAAAATAAGATAAATGTAAACCCCCCCCTTAATATAAATCAGACAATTTGATGGTATAGTTTAAAATGCGTTTGGATTTACAGGGTGCCCCCAACAGAACCTAACTTCGTTATTTCAAATGAGAACCCCTATTTTTATTTCAGATTTGTAATCAACACATAATTTTAATTACAATTAAAAGTTACAGAGGGAGAAAGAATTAAAATATAGGTTCCCCATTTGCGAGATTACGCATTATCAATAACCCAAATAGTATATAAAAAAAAATTTTAAGTCGATTTGAATATTCATATGACCATTTTTGACAACTTTAAAAAATGTCAAATTTTATCGTTTTTCGCGCTAAAATCCGTTAAATCGACCTAAGAGACTAATTTTTTTAAATTCCACAAACATGTTTTTGTCCGAAGATTCCAACTGTCATAAATTCAAGCATCTTCGCATTCTGCATCACGAGATTTCGTCGCTAACGGCCTTTTTTCAAGGTAGAATCCCAATTTTTATTTCAAAATAAAAATTAGCGGTTTTTGAAAGGAATTTTTCATTCGAACCACAAATTTTAAAAGAGCTACAACGTCTTTTGTGGTTGCGCATCAAAATTTTAAATTCCGCTATTGAATTTGTGACTAGGATAAACATAGTAGAAGTCTTGGCTAAATAAAATTGATTCAACGTAAAATTCCTAGATTTATCCATAGCTTACCTACCTTCAATCTACCTAATTATTAAACTCTCAAATATAAATCCCTCGATTATCGCGCTTAGAATCAATTAGCACGGATAAACAAGGGTCCACAAGTTATAATTCTAGTATTGTTCCTATGTAAAACTCTTATTTCGTCCATCCCCCCGAGGATTCTTTCGCCATAATAAAATGTGCGGTCTTTGAAAAAAATGCAGAGTAAAATAAAATTAAAAAATATTTTAAGAGGGTTGATTCTGAGAGTTAAGGTCAGCGACCTATTCGGGAAATTTTTTTTTCTAATACCTAGTACACCCGGATCTCCGATACAAAAATAAGATTATTCGAAGAGTTAAAATTACTAGGCACCTACTTTTGTGAAAAGACTTCTTAATCCGTCCGAATCCTGGCCCCCTGGGGCTGGTGAAAGCTATTTTTCCCGGGAAGGTGACTCACCTCGACGATTTTCCAGAGTCAACCGTGATTATAAAAAAAAATTTCAATGATTATTTTTAAAAAATTTTCAGGTTTTATACTGTGGTCGGCGGACCGAGTTCGCCATGCTAGGGAGCCCGCGGAAATGCTTGAGAAAAAAGAAAGAAAAAAAATAGAGTCATGTTGTCACAGTATTCTAGCCTTGAAAAAAACCAAATGTAAAATAAAGTACTGGTTTGAAGAGCTTCCAAAGAAAACTTCCTTAAAGAGAAGTTAAAATATAGGAGGGGGAAGTATAAAAGAGGGGAGGTATAAGGGAGCGAAGAATGACGCAGGCGAATGTATAACGGAGGGGGAAGTTTTTTTACCAAAAATTTTTCTGATTTTTTTAAAAAAGAATTTTCCGTTTTCTTTTTTTTTTTGCGCTTTTTTTTCCATAAAATTTTTTTAAGTTCTTTTTTTCGAAAATTCTTTTAAGTATCAAGGTAGAAATAATGAGATTTTTGCACAAGAGAGGTCCCTCTCGAAAGGGGTGGAAGAATGAAATTTCTCCCTACTAAAATGATAATTAATGTAAAAAAATTATAATTTATATCATCATTTAATTGATACCAATTAAACAACAATTTGAATGAAATTTAATTGATATTAGTGTTAATTGATACCAAAAATTCGTAAAAAAATATAAGTAGTAATTAATTAAAAATTGAGGAAAATCGGACCAACAGCGAATTCAGCCGCAGCGAATTTTTTAAAATTTCAAACAGACATATATCCCATTTTTTCATTTTTCCGAAATTCAAAAATCGCCCTCGATACATTCTTCTTCACCGACTAAAGTAATTTGTGTGAAAATAGGTTGAAAACTGTGGCCGTAAAATGTTCCGGAAAAAAAATGCTACAGACCCAAATAATAATAATAGATTTTGTTGAAATAATCAGTTAAATAATTAAAAAATATCGAAATCTACCTAAAAAGCCCAGTTCAATGCACAGATATTTAGCAAATACGCATGGTAAAAGAAGTTAAAAACTGACATATCTCCGCCTTTTGTGCGAATTTCTAAAAAAATTCTTGAAATTTTTTAAGTTGCTACAAAAGGCACACAACTTGTAATAAGGCGAAAATCGGATGAAAACTACGGCCGTGACTCCCGAATGAAATTTGCGACGGACGGCCGTCCCGCCGGCACCACAGACAACCTCATGATCTGAAAAGATCACTACTTAATCAGTTTTTCTCTACGGGGTCTGGAAGATCCTTTTCCAGACACCGAACCTCGGAGGGTATCATAATAAATTCTTTGAGAACGTTAAAAAATTAAGACTGCGAAATTCATGAAGTAAATAATCTTATTTTGAAATGTCTTTTCATAACAATTGTTACCTTTGGTTAATTCCAAGTAAGAGATAATATTATTTAGATAAGAGATTTTTTTGTGGGTGATCAAAAAATAATGTTTTCGTTGATTTATGTCGAACAGTACGACTCAGAGACGTCGTCCTCGGTTGATGAAGAACCGCCGCAGAGCAATCGCGACTCTTCATCGCTGTCGGTGGATACAGCAGAGATATTTAAATCAGATGACGAATCCCGTCGCCCACCACCCATCGCCCGACCGACTGTTTGGTAAGCATTTTGAGAAAAATAGTATTAATAGTCTTTTTTGAATAATGGATTAATAGCACTGGTTTTGTCTTCTTTTTATTTGGACATGTTTTGATCGGAACTAGCGTTCCTCCTCAGCTTGCCACATATCTATTTTAAAAAACACATTTTAGTTAAAATTTTTTATAAATAATAAAAATAATTATCAGACATAGGAAAAAATAAATTCCTTTTTTAAAAGGGCGATGTTCAAGTCCGGCCGGCCGGCCTGAGCCACCAGTTGAGATCGGTATAGATCATTAATCAATTAATAAAAAAGCGACATGGGGTAAAACAATAACTTCATTAAAAAAGTTGAATTGTCAAAAAACCAGCGCTATTAACCTATTATCTAAACAACCAAAATTGACAATAGCATCAAATTAAATTAATAGTCTATCAAACATATTGTTGTTAATATTATTCATGTTTAAAAAGAATGCAGAACTGAAAAAGAGAAATTTAGCTTGATGTTAGTTCAGCCAAAAATGGGAGTTCTCGTTTCATTAAGGACCTATCATACGTTATTGTTTTGAATTTTAGTTTATACCGGTCAAATTCAATTATCGTGACGTCCCAAGCAAATCAATTCTATTGCATGCAGCTGTTTCAATCTACCCTCAACCCTTCTTTGCTTTCCGCGCATTAAAATATTGAAGTCGAATCGTGATTGGAACCTCAAAGTACAAGAAATTGTGGATTATGTAGTTTAGGCCCTAAGCAAAGTACCAGAACCCGTCGGCGGATTAAGGTCAGAGCTATTGAGGAAAAAAATGCTAAATACCAAATTTCGT
This sequence comes from Orius insidiosus, assembly GCA_014119065.1. Lineage (NCBI taxonomy): Eukaryota > Metazoa > Arthropoda > Insecta > Hemiptera > Anthocoridae > Orius > Orius insidiosus. The sequence continues at coordinate 58,656 of JACGAQ010000671.1, read as the reverse complement.
TAGCCTCGAATGAAAATTGCGGCTGTTACGTGCTTATATCTAAATAAATATTATGTACGGAGTGTCCAGAAACACATGGCATACGTTTGGGAGAGCGTTAAAAAGTGGTTGATGAAAAAAAGTTCTAAGTAAAACCCCCTTTTATTAAATCCAAGAATTTGATGGTGTAGTTTAAAATGCATTTAGATATACAGGGTGCTCCCAACAGTACCTAACTTCGTTATTTCAAATGAGGACCCCTATTTTGATTTCAAGCATCTTCATTGATTTCATTCTTCTTTGATTTCAAGAAATCTCGTGATGCAGAATGGGAAGATGCATGAATTTGTGACAGTTGGAATCTTCGGACAACAATAAGAGGAATTTAAAAAATTGAGCCTCGTAGGTCGATTATAACTGATTTTAGCGCAAAAAAACGCTGAAATGTGGCAATTTTTAAATTTGTTAAAATGGTCATATGAATAGTCAAATCAACGTGAAAATTTGCGTGATTACGAATCTGGAATAAGAAATAGGGGTTGTCGTTTAAAATAACGAAGTTGGACTGGGACACCATGTACATAAAAATCAAAATTTGTTAATTATACATGGGGGTTCACATTTTGAATCAATTCTTCGACAAAAAACAAGGGGGTTTACATTTAACTTTTTTTTTTCAATAGTGCAGAAAAGTGGTGATCCACATCTTCTGAACCTATAACATCCCCATCCATTTATCGTATGAAATTAACAACTTTGTTTAATTTTTAGGATATCAGCTTTTATCCAGCAGGAGCCCTCCCGGACTTTATCATCCTCTCGTCTGCTCCTGATTCAGACGACTTCATAATAATCGAGCGCCCGAAATATAGATTGCCAGGTCCTCCTCACGATTTCTCCGACGACGATGATGATGAAGAATAAATAATATAATTGTATATAAGACGTACTACTTTTTGTAAATAATATTTATATATCGTGCTACTTTAAATAATTTTTTTTTTTCAATGTAAAAATGTGTCTTCTTAACTATTTCTTTCTATGAAATATTTTGACCACCACTGAATTTGTGGGTAAGCGATCAGAAGGGTCTAACTCGTGCTAAAATCGCATTGCTTATTTGGCTACTTGAGCTTCAAAAAGAATTATTATGGATAATCTAGCTTATATTAATTACCTATTACACCTAAACAAAAGAATATTATCGTTTTGACAGTCTATTGTGAAATGAAGCTTTTACAAGTATTAAATTGGGCCGCTTTTCTATAAGAATTTACTGAGCGAATGAAATAAACAATTTTATGCCTCACATTTTGCGTGCCAGCACGGCCAAACTTAGATACCAGTAAGATTTGTTGCGAAATAGATTTGTTGAAAAAATAAGTTGAATTATTAAAAAATATCGAAATCTACGAGCCCAATTCAATACGCAGATATTTAGCAAATGCGCATGGTAAAAATAATTAAAAAAGAAAGATATTTTCATATTTTAAGGGTTTGAATCTGGAAATATCTGGAGGCCAGCGACCTTTTTGGGGAAAAACCCTCTTATTAACTTGTTCTAATCCTTCCGATGCCTTCTTTTGTTTGATTGCACCCTTTTATATTTTGAATGCCTACGCAGGTAGAGAAAAGAGAATGGTCTTTTTCCCGATAAGAAACCTGACCTCGTGGATTTTCCAGTTTCAACCGATTTTTTTTTAAAGAAATTATCAAATTATAATTTTTTTACTTTAATAATTTTTCACTCATGGCAGTCATGGCATTTTGGCGAAGGTCCCCGACCGGGGCTATATCTCCTAAATGAGAATTTTTTGATCAAGAGGAAATAAAGCGTAAAAACTTTAGCAAGCAATTTTTATTAAGAAAGGAGGAGTAAAATAAATAAATAATTTGTAAAAAAATAACAAACTTACAATAAAGAAGTACATATAGAGTAAAATTTGGCAAACATCGGATCAATTTGTATGTCCTTACTGCCAAACTCAAAAGGCTAACAAAAAAGCTTAAAAAACTAACATTAGACAGAGAGATCTCCGCCGTTTTTAAACATTTCGACCTTTTCAAAATGGCTACGGCAGGAAGATTCTGTATTTATTCCTTATAATCGAATGATTTTGTTATAATTATTTATTTAATTGTACAGCTATGGGTATGGCTTTACAAATGTTAAAAAAAAAAAAAAAAAAAAAAAAAAAAAAAAAAAAAAAAAAAAAAAAAAAAAAGAATTAGGAAGTTAAAAAAAACACGTCGTGGAAAGCATCACAATAACTTCTTTAAAAGTTAAAAAAACATTTAATTGAGAATTCGCAAGAATGGTATGCCCATAGAAAGTTTCACAAAATGAGTTTCTTTGGGAGCGCTGATTTTAAGAAAATATAAATTTGTGGAAATCGAATGATTTTTCGAAGGTTTCCCGCTATTTTTTCCCAAGGGAAACCATCAAGTGCAGTGATTTTCAACGGGGGCGGTACCGCCCCCCTGGGTGCGCTGGGAAGTTACTGGGCGGCGTTAAGCAAAATTTAGGTGATGGCCATGTGGCTGGGGCGTTAGCGTGAGTCCTTTTTTTAAATTTAATTTTTATTAATGCGATAAAAAATTTAGTTAAAGAAAAAAAAGCCTACCTATAACAAAATTAGGGTCTCTTTGAAAACCGAGACTCTTGAGATACCAAGCCTTTTTTTTTAAATTTCAAACAGACATATCTCCCATTTTTTCATTTTTTCGAAATTCAAAAATCGCCCTCGATACATTCTTCTTCACCGACTAAAGTAATTTGTGTGAAAATCGGTTGAAAACTGTGGCTGTAAAATGTTCCGGAAAAATGCTACGGCCGGCCGGCACCACAGACAAAGTTGAGACGGTAACGATCAATATTCGATTTGACCCTCCGGGGTCTGGAAGACCCTTCCAGACATCTATAAACAATCACAATCATGAAAATTTATTCTTTCTTCCCCTCTTTCACACGATTTTTCATACTTGTATATGGGAAAAGGACCTAAAAATGAGGTCGGCTAATCAGGGGGGAAAACCTTTAAAATTTAATTAAATATAAGCTTAATATTTATTATTTTATTAAATAATAGATATACCTTAATTCCTCCCTTGTCAGGGACGGACAGCAAGTCCGTTCCAGCAGGAAGGTGTTCTTTGTGTAATTTGAGAGAAAAAGAGGATGTGATCCATTTCCTGGCGGAATGCACGATTCAGGCGGAGTTGAGGTTGCTACATATAGGAATTGTTTTTTTTTTATTTTTCAGCCGAATTGAATATATTTGGTGAGTAGATTTTTTGGGAATTGCGGGAATTCACCATGTATAAAGGGTGTCCGGAAACACATGGCATACGACTGGGAGGGCGTTAAAAAGTGGTTTATGAAAAAAAAAAGTTAGATGTACCCCCCCCCCCCCACCAAATAATTTAAATCAAACAATTATTTTTTATTTCAGATTCGTAATCTACGCACAATTTCAAGTTGATTTGACTATTCATATGACCTTTTTTGACAACTTTAAAAAATGTCAAATTTTAGGTTTTTTTTTTTTGCGCTAAAATCCGTTAAAATCGACCTAAGAGACTCATTTTTTTTTAATTCCACTTATTTTTGTCCGAAGATTCCAACTGTCACTAATTAAAGAATCTTCGCATTCTGCATCACATGATGTCGTCGCTAACGGCCTTTAAATGGAATAAAATCCCCCCACCAGTCCCTTTCACCAACGACCCTTCGTCTATACCTGCGATTTTCCTATATACCAAGGGCTTAGTTTTCCCACTACTCACTTTTCTGGCAGACACCGTGATTACGCTAGTTTAGTGAAAAATTTTACTTAAAAATGGAGAGAATTGGAGAGCCAAAGGCGCAGGAGCCTCAAGATGATTTTTCTTCCCATCGTCGGATTCGGAGGATTCTTCGATTTTGCCTTCAGATGATGAGGAGGTAAGAGATACTTTTTTTTTTTTCCTTATATTTTTATCAGTGTTGTGGTCCTATAAAAACGCAAATTACTGCCAAGCTTTCAGAATATATAATTCCATCTTCAGGGCCTAGAGACAATCAAAATTTCATTAACAATATTCAATTAACAAAAAATACACTTACTGGATTTGTAATTTTAAAAATAAAACATAAACTTTTTTGATTTATCCATGACTAGACGAAAAAAAGGAAAAAACAATTTTTTTTTTAAAACTAATTAAAAAACATTAAAATATATGTACTTTAAAAATAATAAAATTCGGTAAAATAAAAATTTTTGGACCACAACCCTGATAAAAATATAAGAAATAATTAATTATCGATGGTCGATTTCTTCTCTTATAGTAAGATACTTTTTTGTTCCGAGTTCAAATATTAATGATGTTTTTCAAAGATTAATTATGTCGCCGGGTTCGATTCAGAGGATTCTTCGGATTCTTCGATCATGCCTTCAGATGATGAGGAGGTAAGAGATACTTTTTAAATGAGTGTGATCGAAAATTACTAATGCTTTTTTCGAAGGTTGTGGAGAACGACACTGAGGACTCTGGAGACACAGCTTTTTCTTCCTTGTCGGAGGATTCTTCAGATAGTGAGCAGGTAAGAGATACTTTTTTGTTGCGTGCGATCAAAAATTAATAATGTTTTCGAAGATTATTGCCGTGGGGTGGGATCGTGAGCCGGAAAGTGAAGAGTCTGAAGACACCGCTATTTTTTCCCAGTCGGAGGATTCGACGTGGCCATTGTCTGATGACGAGGTAAGAGGTTTTCTATTGTGGGTGATCAAAAATTAATGTTTTCGAAGATTTATGTCTTACAGTACGACTCAGAGACGTCGTCCTCGGTTGATGGAGAACAGCCGCAGAGCAATCACGACTCTTCATCACTGTCGGTGGATACAGCAGAGCTATTTGAATCGGATGACGAATCCCGTCGAATCGCGTCGCCCGAAGTATATGAATACCCACCACCCCCCGTTGGAACTGTATTGGTAAGCATTTCGAGAATAATAGTATTAATTAATAGTCTTTTTTGAATATGGATTAATAGCACTCCCGTTCCTCTTGAGCTTGCCACATATCTATTTTGAAAAACGCGTAGTAGTTAAAATTTTTTTAAAAATAAAAAATGAATTCCTTTTTTGAAAAGGACGTCGTTCAAGTCCGGCCGGCCGTATTGAGCCACCAGTTGAGATCGGTATAGATCTTTTAATCAATTAATCAAAAATACGATACGGAGGGTAAAACAATAACTTCATTAAGGAACTGAAGGAGTGGGCATAGATGGACACTTCGGACCTCCCTAATAAGGGAGGTCCGAAGTGTCCATCTATGCCCACACCTTCATATATGAAAAGCAAAACAAACTAAACTTGTTCATTAAGGAAGTTAAAATGTCAAAAATTCAGCGCTATTAACCCATTAGTTAAACAACGAAAATTGACAACAGTAGCATCAAATTAAATTAATAGTCTATCAACAAATTGGTATTATTATTATTCATGAATCATGTTGAAAAAGAATGTTGGACTGAAAAAGAGAGATTTAGCATGATGTTAGTTTAGCCAAAAATGGGAGTTATCATTTAAATAACGATGTCAGAGTCGATAACTAGTGATGCAGACGGTGAAGATATTTGAATTTGTGATAGTTAGAATCCTTGAGAAAAATAAGTAAAATTTAAAAATAAAATTTTGTGTCACAAGTCGGATTTTAGAACAAAATAACGCTTGGCATTTTTTAAAGTTGACCAATGAGTAGTCAAATCAACTAAAAATTTTGCGTAGATTACCAATCTGAAATAAAAAAGGGGGGGGGGGGTTCTTGTTTAAAATAACGAAGTTTGTGTCGCTTTGGATACCCAATACGTAAAAATCAAAATTTGTTAATTTCAATCAATTCTTCGGCCTAAAACAAGGGGGTTTACATTTACATTTATTATTACATTTATAAAGTGGTGATCCACATCTTCTGAACCTATACATCCCCATCCATTTATCGTATGAAATTAACAACCTTGTTTTATTTTTAGAATGTCGGCTTTGATCCATCAGATCTCCCGGACTTCGTCTTCGTCTCGACTGGGCCTGATCCTGATCATGACTTCAAGATCTTCGAGCGCCCGAAATTCTATGGATTGCCAGGTCCTTGTTTCGATTTCTCCGACGACGATGATGATGAAGAATAAATAATTCAATTGTGTATATAAGACGTACTACATTTTGTAAATAATATTTTATATCGTACTAATTTAAATAGAATTTTTTTAAATGTATAATGTGTCCACTTAACAATTCCTTTCTATAAAATATTTATGACCACAAGTGAATGTGTGGGTAAGCGATCAGAAGGCTATAACTCGTGCTAAAATCGCATTGCTTATTTGGCAATTTGAGCTTCAAAAAGAATTATTATGGTTCATCTAGCTTAAAATTATTAATTACCTACTATACCTAAACAAAAGAATAGGAAAGAATAGGACATAGGAAAAAATAAAAAATAAATTCCTTTTTTATAAGGACCATGTTTAAGTCCGGCCGGCCGGCCTGAGCTACCAGTTGAGATAGGTATAGATCCTTAATCAATTAATCAAAAAGCGACATGGGGGGTAAAACAATAACTTCATTCAAAAAGTTAAAATGTCAAAAAACCAGCGCTATTAACCTATTATCTAAACAACGAAATTTGGCAACAATAAAGTAAAATAAAATTAATAGTCTATCAAACATATGGTCTTGTTATTATTATTCACGTTTAAAAAGAATTCAGGACTGAAAAAGAGGGATTTAGCATGTTGTTAGTTCAGCCAAAAATGGGAGTTCTCATTTAATTAAGGACCTATCATACGTTAATTTTTCGAATTTTAACTTTTCCCGGTCAAACTCAATTATCGTGACGTCCCAAGCGAATCAATTCTATTGCATCCAGCTGTTTCAATCTACCTTCAACCCTTCTTTGCTTTCCGCGCATTAAAAATATTGAAGTTGAATCGTGATCGGGACCTCAAAGTACAAGAAATTGTGAATTATGTAGTTTAGGCCCTAAGCAAAGTACCAGAACCCGTCGGCGGATTACGGTCAGAGCTATTGAGGAAAAAATGCTAAGTACCAAATTCCGTTACCCTCAAATGAAAATTGCGGCTGATATCGTGCTTATATCTAAATAAATATTATGTGCGGAGTGTCCAGAAACACATGGCATACGTTTGGGAGAGCGTTAAAAAGTGGTTTTATGAAAAAAAGTTCAAAGTAAACCCCCGTTTTATTAAATCCAAGATATTGATGGTGTAGTTTAAAATGCATTTGGATATACAGGGTGCTCCCAACAGAACCTAACTTCGTTATTTCAAATGAGAACCCCTATTTTTGATTTCAAGCATCTTCGCATTCTGCATCACGAGATTTTCAAGTTAGAACTCAAATTTCATACTTCAGAAATGAAAATTATCGATTTTTTAATGGAATTTTTCTTTTTGATGCACAACTACAAAAGACGCTGTAGCTCTTCAAAATTTATGGTCTGAAAAAAAAAAATTCTTTTCAACAACCGCTAATTTTTATTTCTGAACTAAAAATTGGGGTTTAACTTGATAAAAGACCGATTATGACGAAATTTCGTGTTGCAGAGTGCGAAGATACTTGAATTTGTGATGGTAGGAATCTACGGACAAAAATAAGTGGAATTAAAAAAAATGGGTCTCGTAGGTCGATTATAACTGATTTTAGCGCAAAAAACCGCTAAAATGTGACAATTTTTAAAGGCTATAGCGGGATATGGGGGGCAAAATGGCCCTTACTCCGATTTGGCCGAAAAAATTCTAAAAGATGCCTCTTTATGTGAATAAGAACTGACATAAATTTCAAATCAAAAAACGAAACGGTTTTCGAGAAAAACGGGTTTAAACTTTTTTAGAAAAACCTCAATATCTCGAGAACTATTGATCCCACAGAGCCCAGTTTTTTTGTAAACTATTTAGCATCTAAAGACGCATCTTTAGAATTTTTTGAAATTTTTCCAAAACTTGTAAGTGTGAAAAATTAATTTTTATAAATTTTAAGGGGTCAAAAAAAGTGGTTCCCGCAAGGGGGGCGAAACCAAATTAATACAGATTTTAGAGGGACCTAAAATATTCCTCTCATAATTTTTTCAGATTTTTTGAGATGGTACTTCAGTATTTTATAAATTTTTTTCTGAATTTTAAGCTGTTTTTCGCAATAAAAAAGTGGTTCCCTCAGAGGGGGCGACACCAAATTAATACAGATTTTAGAGGGACCTAAAATGTACCTCTCATAATTTTTTCAGATTTTTCGAGGTGGTGCTTCAGTATTTTATAACGTTTTTCTGAATTTTAAGGAGTTTTTCGCAATAAAAAAGCGATCGGTGAAGTTAAAAATTAATTTTACTTCAAAAAAAAAAAAAAAAAAAAAATTACATATGAAAAATTACAATAACATTTTACAGATGTTTCATTGAATATGAGCCCGATTCGACGAGTATCTTTGGTATAAAAAGGTATTGCTGCGAATGTGCAAATGGCCTACAGACGGTAGGGCTCTGCTCGCACGTTGCTGCAGTGATTTGGTACTTGTCGTACGGCAGAAGTCTCAAGTCGTTCAACCAGCGTCAATATTGACGAATTTATTCGAGGCCAAAGAGTACGACATCGTAATAAATGAGGATAGCGATGAAGACTGAATTATTGGTAAATTATTATATTTTTTTTTTCGAAACATAATTTTTTTTAGCGCTTGACAGTAATTATCTTAGATGTCCCCAGATGTAGTCTAAAACATTTCATCTCAGGACGTCAGAATATTTTTTTTTTTTTAATGAAGTAATTAATTAGGTAGATTTCTTTTCTTCAAAATCTACCTATTGTAATTTTTAACTTCACCGATCGCTTTTTTATTGCGAAAAACTCCTTAAAATTCAGAAAAAAACGTTATAAATACTGAAATACCACCTCGAAAAATCTGAAAAAATTATGAGAGGTACATTTCAGGTCCCTCTAAAATCTGTATTAATTTGGTGTCGCCCCCTTTGAGGGAACCACTTTTTTATTGCGAAAAACTCCTTAAAATTCAGAAAAAACGTTATAAAATACTGAAGCACCACCTCGAAAAATCTGAAAAAATTATGCGAGGTACATTTTAGGTCCCTCTAAAATCTGTATTAATTTGGTGTCGCCCCCTTTGAGGGAACCACTTTTTTATTGCGAAAAACTCCTTAAAATTCTGAAAAACGTTATAAAATACTGAAGCACCACCTCGAAAAATCTGAAAAAATTATGAGAGGTACATTTTAGGTCCCTCTAAAATCTGTATTAATTTGGTGTCGCCCCCTTTGAGGGAACCACTTTTTATTGCGAAAAACTCCTTAAATTCAGAAAAAACGTTATAAAATACTGAAGCACCACCTCGAAAAATCTGAAAAAATTATGAGAGGTACATTTTAGGTCCCTCTAAAATCTGTATTAATTTGGTGTCGCCCCCTCTGAGGGAACCACTTTTTTATTGCGAAAAACAGCTTAAAATTCAGAAAAAAATTTATAAAATACTGAAGTACCATCTCAAAAATCTGAAAAAATTATGAGAGGAATATTTTAGGTCCCTCTAAAATCTGTATTAATTTGGTTTCGCCCCCCTTGCGGGAACCACTTTTTTTGACCCCTTAAAATTTATAAAAATTAATTTTTCACACTTACAAGTTTTGGAAAAATTTCAAACAATTCTAAAAGATGCGTCTTTAGATGCTAAATAGTTTACAAAAAACTGGGCTCTGTGGGATCATTAGTTCTCGAGATATTGAGGTTTTTCTAAAAAAATATAAGCCCGTTTTTCTCGAAAACCGTTCGGTTTTTTGATCTGAAATTTATGTCTAAATCTATGTATGTATGTATAAAGAGGCAATCTTTAAGAATTTTTTCGGCCAAATCGGAGTAAGGGGGCCGTTTTGCCCCCCTTATCCCGCTATAGCCTTTGTTAAAAATGTTCATATGAATAGTGAAATCAACGTGAAAATTTGCGTAGATAACGAATCTGAAATAAGAAATAGGGGTTGTCGTTTAAAATAACGATGTTGGACTGGGACACCATGTACATAAAAATCAAAATTTGTCAATTATACATGGGGGTTTACATTTTCAATCAATTTTTCGACAAAAAAAAAGGGGCTTACATTTAACTATTTTTTCAATAGTTCAGAAAAGTGGTGATCCACATCTTCTGAACCTATACATCCCCAACATCGTACGATATTGACATTTTATTTTTAAACGTTTATTTTATTTAAGGTTTTATTTTTAGAATATCAGCTTTTATCCAGCAGGAGACCTCCCGGACTTTATCATCCTCTCGTCTGCACCTGATTCAGACGACTTCATGATAATCGAGCGCCCGAAAAATACATTGCCAGGTCCTCATCACCATTTCTCCGACGACGATTATGATGAAGAATAAATAATATAATTGTATATAAGACGTATTACTTTTTGTAGATAATATTTTATATCGTACTAATTTAAATAAAAATTTTTAAATGTAACAATGTGTCTTCTTAACTATTTTTTCTATGAAATATTTATGACTACAACTGAATTTGTGGGTAAGCGATCAGAAGGCTTAACTCGTGCTAAAATCGCATTGCTTATTTGGCTACTTGAGCTTCAAAAAATTATTATGGATCATCTGCTTATATTAATTACCTATTATACCTAAACAAAAGAATATTAAGTTTTGACAGTCTATGGTAAGGTAGCTTTTACAAGTATTAATTGGGCCGTTTTTCTATAAGAATTTAGTGAGCTGAATGAAATAAACAATTTTATCCCTCACTTTTTGCGTGCCAGCACGGCCAAACTTAGATACCAATAAGATTTGTTGCGAAATATTTTGTTGAAAAAATAAGTTGAATTATTAAAAAATATCGAAATCTACGAGCCCAATTCAATACGCAGATATTTAGCAAATGCGCATGGTAAAAATAATTAAAAGAAAGATATTTTCATTTTTTTTAAGGGTTGAATCTGGAAATTTCTGAAGGCCAGCGACCTTTTTGGGGAAAAACCCTCTTATTAACTTGTTCTAATCCTTCCGTTGCCTTCTTTTGTTTGATTGCACCCTTTTTATATTTTGAATGCCTACGCAGGTAGAGAAAAGAGAATGGTCTTTTTCCCGATAAGAAACCTGACCTCGTGGATTTTCCAGTTTCAACCGAATTTATTTTTAAAGAAATTATCAAAATTATAATTTTTTTACTTTAATAATTTTTCACTCATGGCAGTCATGGCATTTTGGCGAAGGTCCCCGACCGGGGCTATATCTCCTAAATGAGAATTTTTTGATCGAGAGGAAATAAAGCGTAAAAATTTTAGCAAGCAATTTTTATTAAGCAAAGGAGGAGTAAAATAAATAAATATTTGTAAAAAAATAACAAACTAACAATAAAGAAGTACATATAGAGTAAAAATTTGGCAAACATCGGATCAATTTGTATGTCCTTACTGCCAAACTAAAAAAGCTAAAAAAACAGCTTAAAAAACTAACATTAGACAGACAGATCTTCGCCGTTTTTAAATATTTCGACCTTTTCAAAGTAGCTACGACTGGAAGATTCTGTAATTATTCCGTATAATCGAGTGATTTTGTTATAATTATTTATTTAATTGTACAGCTCTGGGTATGGCATTACAAATTTAATTGAATTTGAGCACAAAAAAAAAAGAAGAAAAAAACATTTAATTAAGAATTCGCGTGAATGGTATGCCCATAAAAAGTTTCACAAAATGATTTTCTTTGGAATCGCTGATTAAAAAATAAAAAATAAAAAATTTGAAAATAGAAATTTGAGGAAATCGAATGATTTTTCGAAGGTTTCCCGCGATTTTTTGCCCAAGGGAAACCATCTAGCGCAGTGATCCTCAACGGGGGCGGTACTATACCGCCCCCTGGGGGCGCTGGGAAGTTACTGGGCGGCGTTAAGCAAAATTTGGGTTATGGCTAAGTGGCTGGGGGGCGTTAGCGTGAGTCCTTTTTTTGAATTTAATTTTTATTAATAGCGATAAAAAATTTTGTTGAAAAAAAAAAAGGTTGGATACCTCATGGTTCCCGGAGACTAAGTAGGCCAAATCAAATATACCCGATGGCTCCCGCTTCTAGTAAAGCGACATACCCGATGGTTCCCGTGTTTATTTTGTAACGCATGTATCAATGAAGGGATATTGAGCATTATTTTAATACCAAGTTCCTTTAAAACAACAATCAGCGATGTAACAAGGAACAGATTTTCTTAAATTTTATTAGTCTCAAAATGGCATTAGAAACAGTCATTTTCAATAAACCAAAAAGGCGACTAAAATTACCACTAAACAGAAAATCGTCGACACCGATTGAACGGTCACAAACGCCTGTTTGCATGTTCAAGCTTGTCGGAAATGGGGGGGAGGTGGAAACTTTGCCAATTTTTCGTAAAAAATCATCTACTTTTCTCGTTTATTGTTAATAATTTATTAATACATAATTTAATAATGAATTCCAGCCCTTCAATCCGAAAAGCTCTAATTTTGAAATTGAACGGAACAAAAATGTGGACTGTATTTTTGGGAAATTGGAATCTTTTCCAACATTGCAAACCCAACACCAAAATGTATAATATATCCGGGACCCATCGGGTTATGGCAATTTTCAGCCTGGGAACCATCGGGTATGTTGCAATTTTCAGCCCGGGAACCATTGGGTATAATTATCTCGTTTTGGGAACCATCGGGTAAAGTACCAAAAAAAAAAAAAGGCCTACCTATAACAAAATCAGGGTTTGAAAATCGAGACGCTTGAGATACCAAACCAACATAACCGCCAGGTCTTACGGGTTTAGTAAGACAAACGAAAATTTGTGGAGAGATGAAGCGCCCATGACCCGTTTTCAAGCTCCCCTTGGCGGCGTCGCGAAATGCTTGTTTACAGGATTCAACAGGGTAATTTTTTTCCTCTCGCAAGGATCTGCTCATTCTTAAAGAATGTACCCTTTTTAATAGTAGACCCTCGTTTATCCGCCCCTCGTTCCTCGGTTTATCCGCGTTTTTTTTCTTCCAGATTTGGCTATCAATTATCAATGAACGGATAAGAGAGGGAGTTTTTAAAAAATGATACGTTCTACTGTTCTATTGGTTTTTTCAGAGGGTGTTCATTATGTTAAAAAAAAGTAAAAAAAGAAAAAGATTTGTTTTACCCCATAAAATTAAAAATGAAAGATTTGATTGGGTTACAGCTTTTAACTAAATAAATGTTTTTAGCATATTTTTTTTTACCTTTTATTTAACGTCTAGAACCGTAAAATGACAACAAAAAATTATAGGTAGTTACAGCATTTTAATTGCTAATAATATTGTTAAACTCTCAAATAATCAATAAAAGAAAAATCGTCCCCAGCAGGACTAAAGAGGTAGATTTCTTTCAGATTGTTACACCTAGGAACTTCATAAACTCGAATTTTAAAAAATCGTCTGTTAAAAATTAAAGAGAAAATAATCATGTTTTCCGTTAATTTCATTGCAAATTGATTCAAATTCATTGCATCCAGCTGATCCAAGTCAAGTTTATATATAAACCCCCATTAATTTAAATCAGAATTTGATGGTGTAGTTTAAAATACGTTTGGATATACAGGGTCCCCAAACAGAACCTAACTTCGTTATTTCAAATGAGAACCCCTATTGTTTATTTCAGATTCGTAATCTACGAAAAATTTCATGTTGATTTGACTATTCATATAAGCACTAAAATCCGTTAATATCGACCTAAGAGACTCTTTTTTTTTATTCCACTATTTTTGTCCAAACATTGCAAATGCCTCAAATTCGATCATCTTCGCATTCTTCATCACGAGATTTCTTCGCTAACGGTCTTTTTTCAGTTAGAACCCAAATTTCTTACTTCAGAAATGAAAATTAGCGCTTTTTTTAACGGGATTAAATATTAAAATTTTAATGCTCAACCACAAAAGACGCTGTAGCTATTTCAAATTTAACGGTCCGAAAGAAAAATTCCTTTCAACAACGGCTAATTTTTATTTCTGAACTAAAAATTTGGGTCTTAAAAAACGGCTGCTAGCGACAAAAAAAAACATTGTATTGAAAAATACTATGTTTTTCAAAGATTGATGTCGTTGGGTTCGATTCAGAGCCAAGCATCCAGGAGTCAGAAAACCGGGCGTTATCTCTCCGTCAGAGGATTCGTCGGACTTTTCGATCTTGCCGTCATATGATGAATGGGTAAGAGATACTTTTTAAATGAGTGTGATCGGAAATTAATAATGCTTTTTTCGAAGATTGATGTTGTTGGGTGGTATCGTGAGCCAGAAAGTGAAGATTCTGAAGACACCGCTATTTATGCCCAGTCGGAGGATTCGATGCCATTTCACAATTTCTCCGACGACGACGATGATGATGAAGAATAAATAATATAATTGTGCATATAAGACGTACTACTTTTTGTAAAAAATAATTTACTTTTTGTAAATATCGTACTAATTTAAATGAAAATTTTTTAATGTAAAAATGTGTCTTCTTAACAATTCCTTTATATAAAATATTTATGACCACATCTGAATTTGTGGGTAAGCGATCAGAGAGCAATAACTCGTACTAAAATCGTATTGCTTATTTGGCTACTTGAGCTTCAAAAAGAATTATTATGGATCATCTAGCTTATAATTATTAATTACCTATTATACCTAAACAAAAGAAGTTGATGGTGGCTGTTGTTAATTATGTAGACTCGAATATGGGCTTGCAGCCAATGGTTGGTTTAAAATTATTCAACTTTTACCAACAAACATTTATTTGGAGAAATGTCCGACGTTTCGAGCTATGTAAGCTCTTCTCAAGGCGGCCTAAAATACAGATATTTTGACATTAATCAATCTTAAGTGTTACAAAAAACAGAACTCACAGTCTCCCAAAGTTTTAACTTGGTATAAGCATTGTCAAAAAACTGAACATCAATTAAAAACTCCTGTGTGACAAAAAATTTTTTGAAATAAAATAACAATTGAAGAATTTAAGACAAAGCTTACCAGTTCGATCAGCCAATATACTCTAATTTTTTTATATATATTAAAAAGATCAATACGGAATTGAATAAAAAGAGAGAACGCGAAAATTAGATTTTTTCCGTTTTAAAAATGGATGGATGAAGACTCGGTTTAAATTCAAATGCGACTTTAAGAAACCCCTACGAGTAACGTAAAACGATTTTCGTCGCGTCGAAAAATTGGGCCGTTTTTCTATAAGAATTTAGAGAGCTGAATGAAATAAACAATTTTATGCCTCACTTTTTGCGTGCCAGCACGGCCGAACTTAGATACCAATAAGATTTGTTGCGAAATAGATTTTGTTGAAAAAATAAGTTGAATTATTAAAAAATATCGAAATCTACGAGCCCAATTCAATACACAGATATTTAGCAAATGCGCATGGTAAAAATAATTAAAAAAGAAATATTTTCATTTTTTTTAAGGGTTGAATCTGGTAATTTCTGATGGCCAGCGACCTTTTTGGGGAAAAACCCTCTTATTAACTTCTTCTAATACAGTTATTTTCAACCGATTAGTGCCACAATTTCGTCAAAAGACCCTTAATCGTTTAATGCCTTCTTTTGTTTGATTGCACCCTTTTTATATTTTGAATGCCTACGCAGGTAGAGAAAAGAGAATGGTCATTTTCCCTATAAGAAACCTGACGTCTTGGATTTTCCAGTTTAAACCGTTTTTATTTTAAAAAAAATTATCAAACCGATAAATTTTTTTACTTTAATAATTATTCACTTATGCCATTTTGGCGAAGGTCCCCCTAAGGGGGCTATATCGGGAGCCGAAGGATTTGATCAGAAAACCGAAAAATAATTTTTTTAGATTTAAAAAAAGTGAACACGCAACTTTGTACATACGAATTAAGTTTTTAGACATTTTTTACCCCCTTTCCTAGAAAAAGGACGCCGCTAACCGCGGCATCTGCTCATACAGAGAGACGGATTAAAATTTTTCTCTGAAATGCCGCCTGCGTTCGAGTGAAATTTTCGAAACAAAAGCCTCCACTCATAACATTTTTACTTCGACTTTGGGACTATGAACACAACAACAAAACAAGCCCCCTTTTAAATTTTTCAGTTCGAATGTGAGAGTTGTTGCGTAAGGAGTTAAAATGGAAAAAAAAACATTGAGAAAATGCTAAAGCCTGCACCATTGAGTTTTTTTTAAATGAATATGTATTTTACATATTTCATTCAACCACATATATTTTGAAGAAAATTTTGTACATATCGGGTGATCGGAAACACAAGGCTTCGCCATAATTTTCATTACGGTTACCTATTGATTTGTTAGATTTTTTTATTTAATTTTATCAAATTTCAAAGCTTTTTCGCCCGTGATTAAATGTCTTGATTTTCAGGTCGTTTTCCCCGATGTTATGAAATCAAAAAGTCCTGCTTTTGGAGAGTTTAGGCCGAAATGAGAAGTTTTCCTCCATTCTTCCTCAATTATTGGTTATCCAAATATACAGGGTGTCCGGAAACACATGGCAAGCGTCTGGGAGAGCGATAAAAAGTGGTTTTATGAAAAAAAATTTAATGTAAAAACCCCTGATTTAAATCAAAGAATTTGATGGTGTAGTTTAAAATGCGTTTGGATATACAAGGTGCCCCCAACAGAACCTATCATCGTTATTTGAAATGAGAACCCCTATTTTTGATTTCAGATTCGTAATCTACGCCAAATTTCAAGTAGATTAGACTATTCATATGACCATTTTCGACAACTTTAAAAAATGTAAAAGTTTTGCGTTTTTCGCGCTAAAACCGACCTAAGAGACTCATTTTTCTTTTCCACTTATTTTTTCCCGAAGATTCCAACTGTCACAAACTCAAGCATCTTCGCATTCTGCATCACGAGATTTCGTCGTTAAGGGCCCTTTTTCAAGTTAGAACCCAAATTTCTTACTTCTGAAATGAAAATTGGCGGTTTGTTCACGGAATTTTAATTTTTGATGCACAAACACAAAATACGTTGTAGCTCTTTCAAAATTTGTGGTCCGAAAGAAAAATTCCTTTCAACAACCGCTAATTTTCATTTCTGAAGGACGAAATTTGGGTTTAACTTAAAAAAAGGCCGTTAGCGACGAATCTAGTGATGCAGAATGAGAAGATGCTTGAATTTGTAATAGTTGGAATCTACGGACAAAAATAAGTGGAATTATAAAAAATGAGTCTCTTAGGTCAATTTTAACGGATTTTTGCGCAAAAAACGCTAAAATGTGACATTTTTAAAGTTGTATGGTCATATGAATAGTCAAATCAACTTGAAATTTTGCGTAGATTACGAATCTGAAAATAAAAAATAGGGGTTTTCAATTGAAATAACGTAATTAGGTTCTGTTGGGGGCACCCCTTATATCCAAATGCATTTCAAACTACACCATCAAATTCTTTGATTTAAATTAGGGGGGGGGGGGGTTATCATTGAACTTTTATTCATAAAACCACTTTTTAAAGCTCTCCCAGACGTATGCCACGTGTATCCGGACACCACGTATATACAGGGTGTCCGGAAACACATGGCAAGCGTCTGGGAGAGCGTTAAAAAGTGGTTTTACGAAAAAAAGTTAAATGTAAACCCCCTTAATTTAAATCAAAGAATTTGATGGTGTAGTTTAAAATCCGCCTGGATATACAGGGTGTCCCAGACACAACCTAACTTCGTTATTTCAAATGAGAACCCCTATTGTTTATTTCAGATTCGTAATCTACGAAAAATTTCATGTTGATTTGACTATTCATATAAGCAGCTAAAATCCGTTAATATCGACCTAAGAGACTCTTTTTTTTTTATTCCACTTATTTTTGTCCAAACATTGCAAATGCCTCAAATTCGATCATCTTCGCATTCTTCATCACGAGATTTCTTCGCTAACGGTCTTTTTTCAGGTTAGAACCCAAATTTCTTACTTCAGAAATGAAAATTAGCGCTTTTTTTAACGGGATTTAAATATTAAAATTTTTAATGCTCAACCACAAAAGACGCTGTAGCTATTTCAAATTTAACGGTCCGAAAGAAAAATTCCTTTCAACAACGGCTAATTTTTATTTCTGAACTAAAAATTTGGGTCTTAAAAAACGGCTGCTAGCGACAAAAAGAAAAACATTGTATTGAAAAATACTATGTTTTTCAAAGATTGATGTCGTTGGGTTCGATTCAGAGCCAAGCATCCAGGAGTCAGAAAACCGGGCGTTATCCTCTCCGTCAGAGGATTCGTCGGACTTTTCGATCTTGCCGTCATATGATGAATGGGTAAGAGATACTTTTTAAATGAGTGTGATCGGAAATTAATAATGCTTTTTTCGAAGATTGATGTTGTTGGGTGGTATCGTGAGCCAGAAAGTGAAGATTCTGAAGACACCGCTATTTATGCCCAGTCGGAGGATTCGATGCCATTTCACAATTTCTCCGACGACGACGATGATGATGAAGAATAAATAATATAATTGTGCATATAAGACGTACTACTTTTTGTAAAAAATAATTTACTTTTTGTAAATATCGTACTAATTTAAATGAAAATTTTTTAAATGTAAAAATGTGTCTTCTTAACAATTCCTTTATATAAAATATTTATGACCACATCTGAATTTGTGGGTAAGCGATCAGAGAGCAATAACTCGTACTAAAATCGTATTGCTTATTTGGCTACTTGAGCTTCAAAAAGAATTATTATGGATCATCTAGCTTATAATTATTAATTACCTATTATACCTAAACAAAAGAAGTTGATGGTGGCTGTTGTTAATTATGTAGACTCGAATATGGGCTTGCAGCCAATGGTTGGTTTAAAATTATTCAACTTTTACCAACAAACATTTATTTGGAGAAATGTCCGACGTTTCGAGCTATGTAAGCTCTTTCTCAAGGCGGCCTAAAATACAGATATTTTGACATTAATCAATCTTAAGTGTTACAAAAAACAGAACTCACAGTCTCCCAAAGTTTTAACTTGGTATAAGCATTGTCAAAAAACTGAACATCAATTAAAAACTCCTGTGTGACAAAAAATTTTTTGAAATAAAATAACAATTGAAGAATTTAAGACAAAGCTTACCAGTTCGATCAGCCAATATACTCTAATTTTTTATATATATTAAAAAGATCAATACGGAATTGAATAAAAAGAGAGAACGCGAAAATTAGATTTTTTCCGTTTTAAAAATGGATGGATGAAGACTCGGTTTAAATTCAAATGCGACTTTAAGAAACCCCTACGAGTAACGTAAAACGATTTTCGTCGCGTCGAAAAATTGGGCCGTTTTTCTATAAGAATTTAGAGAGCTGAATGAAATAAACAATTTTATGCCTCACTTTTTGCGTGCCAGCACGGCCGAACTTAGATACCAATAAGATTTGTTGCGAAATAGATTTTGTTGAAAAATAAGTTGAATTATTAAAAAATATCGAAATCTACGAGCCCAATTCAATACACAGATATTTAGCAAATGCGCATGGTAAAATAATTAAAAAAGAAATATATTTTCATTTTTTTTAAGGGTTGAATCTGGTAATTTCTGATGGCCAGCGACCTTTTTGGGGAAAAACCCTCTTATTAACTTCTTCTAATACAGTTATTTTCAACCGATTAGTGCCACAATTTCGTCAAAAGACCCCTTAATCGTTTAATGCCTTCTTTTGTTTGATTGCACCCTTTTTATATTTTGAATGCCTACGCAGGTAGAGAAAAGAGAATGGTCATTTTCCCTATAAGAAACCTGACGTCTTGGATTTTCCAGTTTAAACCGTTTTTATTTTAAAAAAAATTATCAAACCGATAAATTTTTTTACTTTAATAATTATTCACTTATGCCATTTTGGCGAAGGTCCCCTAAGGGGGCTATATCGGGAGCCGAAGGATTTGATCAGAAAACCGAAAAATAATTTTTTTAGATTTAAAAAAAGTGAACACGCAACTTTGTACATACGAATTAAGTTTTTAGACATTTTTTACCCCCTTTCCTAGAAAAAGGACGCCGCTAACCGCGGCATCTGCTCATACAGAGAGACGGATTAAAATTTTTCTCTGAAATGCCGCCTGCGTTCGAGTGAAATTTTCGAAACAAAAGCCTCCACTCATAACATTTTTACTTCGACTTTGGGACTATGAACACAACAACAAAACAAGCCCCCTTTTAAAATTTTTCAGTTCGAATGTGAGAGTTGTTGCGTAAGGAGTTAAAATGGAAAAAAAAACATTGAGAAAATGCTAAAGCCTGCACCATTGAGTTTTTTTTTAAATGAATATGTATTTTACATATTTCATTCAACCACATATATTTTGAAGAAAATTTTGTACATATCGGGTGATCGGAAACACAAGGCTTCGCCATAATTTTCATTACGGTTACCTATTGATTGTTAGATTTTTTTATTTAATTTTATCAAATTTCAAAGCTTTTTCGCCCGTGATTAAATGTCTTGATTTTCAGGTCGTTTTCCCCGATGTTATGAAATCAAAAAGTCCTGCTTTTGGAGAGTTTAGGCCGAAATGAGAAGTTTTCCTCCATTCTTCCTCAATTATTGGTTATCCAAATATACAGGGTGTCCGGAAACACATGGCAAGCGTCTGGGAGAGCGATAAAAAGTGGTTTTATGAAAAAAAATTTAATGTAAAAACCCCTGATTTAAATCAAAGAATTTGATGGTGTAGTTTAAAATGCGTTTGGATATACAAGGTGCCCCCAACAGAACCTATCATCGTTATTTGAAATGAGAACCCCTATTTTGATTTCAGATTCGTAATCTACGCCAAATTTCAAGTAGATTAGACTATTCATATGACCATTTTCGACAACTTTAAAAAATGTAAAAGTTTTGCGTTTTTCGCGCTAAAACCGACCTAAGAGACTCATTTTTCTTTTCCACTTATTTTTTCCCGAAGATTCCAACTGTCACAAACTCAAGCATCTTCGCATTCTGCATCACGAGATTTCGTCGTTAAGGGCCCTTTTTCAAGTTAGAACCCAATTTCTTACTTCTGAAATGAAAATTGGCGGTTTGTTCACGGAATTTTAATTTTTGATGCACAAACACAAAATACGTTGTAGCTCTTTCAAAATTTGTGGTCCGAAAGAAAAATTCCTTTCAACAACCGCTAATTTTCATTTCTGAAGGACGAAATTTGGGTTTAACTTAAAAAAAGGCCGTTAGCGACGAAATCTAGTGATGCAGAATGAGAAGATGCTTGAATTTGTAATAGTTGGAATCTACGGACAAAAATAAGTGGAATTATAAAAAATGAGTCTCTTAGGTCAATTTTAACGGATTTTTGCGCAAAAAACGCTAAAATGTGACATTTTTAAAGTTGTATGGTCATATGAATAGTCAAATCAACTTGAAATTTTGCGTAGATTACGAATCTGAAAATAAAAAATAGGGGTTTTCAATTGAAATAACGTAATTAGGTTCTGTTGGGGGCACCCCTTATATCCAAATGCATTTCAAACTACACCATCAAATTCTTTGATTTAAATTAGGGGGGGGGGGGGGGGGTTATCATTGAACTTTTATTCATAAAACCACTTTTTAAAGCTCTCCCAGACGTATGCCACGTGTATCCGGACACCACGTATATACAGGGTGTCCGGAAACACATGGCAAGCGTCTGGGAGAGCGTTAAAAAGTGGTTTTACGAAAAAAGTTAAATGTAAACCCCCCTTAATTTAAATCAAAGAATTTGATGGTGTAGTTTAAAATCCGCCTGGATATACAGGGTGTCCCAGACACAACCTAACTTCGTTATTTCAAATGAGAACCCCTATTTTTTATTTCAGATTCGTAATCTACGCAAAATTTCAAGTAGATTTGAGTACTCATATGATGATTTTGGACAACTTTTAAAAAATGTCAAAATTTAGCGTTTTTTTGCGCTAAAATCCGTTAAAATTGACCTAGGAGACTCGTTTTTTTTTTAATTCCACTTATTTTTTCCCGAAGAATCCAACTGTCTCAAATTTGAGCATCTTCGCATTCTGCATCACGAGATTTCGTCGCTAATGGCCTTTTTTCAAGTTAGAACCCAAATTTTTAGTTCAGAAATGAAAATTAGCACTTGTTGAAAGGAATTTTTCTTTCGGACCACAAATTTTGAAAGAGCTACAGCGTCTTTTGTGTTTATGCATCAAAAATTAAAATTCCGTCAACAAATCGCTAATTTCCATTTTTGAAGTATGGAATTTGGAGTTAAACTTGAAAAAAGGCCATTAGTGACGAAATCTCGTGACGCAGAATGCGAAGATGCTCAAATTTGAGACAGTTGGATTCTTCGGGAAAAAATAAGTGGAATTAAAAAAAAACGAGTCTCCTAGGTCAATTTTAACGGATTTTAGAGCAAAAAACGCTAAAATTTGACATTTTTTAAAAGTTGTCCAAAATCGTCATATGAGTACTCAAATCTACTTGAAATTTTGCGTAGATTACGAATCTGAAATAAAAAATAGGGGTTCTTATTTGAAATAACGAAGTTAGGTTGTGTCTGGGACACCCTGTATATCCAGGCGGATTTTAAACTACACCATCAAATTCTTTGATTTAAATTAAGGGGGGTTTACATTTAACTTTTTTTCGTAAAACCACTTTTTAACGCTCTCCCAGACGCTTGCCATGTGTTTCCGGACACCCTGTATATTTATTCAGATATAATCACGATAAGAGCCGCAATTTTCATTTGAGGTTAAAGAAATTGGGCATTTAGCGCTTTTTCCTCAATAGCTCTGACCAGTTCGTTAATGGCTGAAATCGGCCAACGGGTTCTGGTACTTTGCTTAGGGCCCAAACTTCATAATCCATAATATCTTGTACTTTGAGGTTCCAATCACGATTCAACTTAAATAGTTTTAATGCGCGGAAAGCAAAGAAGGGTTGAGGGAAGATTTGAAACAGCTGGATGCAATAGAATGATTCGCATGGGACTTAACGATATTTGAATTTGACCGGGAAATGTTAAAATTCAAAAAATAACGTATAAAAATAAGTGGAATTAAAAAAATGAGTCTCTTAGGTCGATTTTAACGGATTTTTGCGCAAAAAACGCTAAAATTTGACATTTTTTAAAGTTGTATGGTCATATGAATAGTCAAATCAACTTGAAATTTTGCGTAGATTACGAATCTGAAATAAAAAATAGTTATGCGTTTAATTTTTTATTACCGACCAATTTTTGAATTTTGCTTATTTTTATCAAGTCCTTTCGAGAATAAATTGATTCTTCAGTCAAGCTTTCGGCTATTGTATTGCCATCATCAGGACCTATGTACGTCAGAAATGAAGCTTCACCTTCTTATTTTATTTCAACTTCTATTATATTTGTAAAATTTAAAATCGATTTAAAGGTATGTAAAATAATTTTTTCACAAAATCAAATTTATTTAATGTATGTCTGTACGTAGGTCCTGATGATGGCAATAAAATATCCGAAAGCTTGACTGAAGATTCAATTTATTCCCGAAAGGACCATCCCTTGATAAAAAATAACCAAAAAATAAGTGTTCTCAATATTGAAATAACGAAGTTAGGTTCTGTTGGAGTCACTCTGTATATCCAAACGCATTTTAAACTATATCATCAAATTCTATGATTTAAATTAAATGGGGGGGGGGGGTTACATTTACTTTTTTTTTTTCCATAAAACCACTTTTTAACCCTCTCCCAGACGTATGCCATGTGTTTCCGGACACCCTGTATATCATGCTATTTAAGAAAAAAAATACTCACAATATTAAAGTGATCTTCAAATACGAACACTGAAGATTTCATACATATAATTTGTTAGTCAATCAAATGACTACAAAACGATTGTACCTACTGTAAAGTGTTTATTAATTTCATATAAATTTTTATAAAATTTTACCTGTAAAGTGATATCGAAATTTATAGTCACTTCTAGTTCTTAATTTTCTACTATAATGAATTTTGAATTAAAACAGATGTTAGCCGAAAAGAACCAAAAACCTAATTTCAAATTACATACATACGGAATAATTTCTTCGGATGGCTCGAAGCGGCCGCTTTTCGCATCTTTCGGAAGAGAAAAAAATAATTTTGCGGAATTTCTGGATGTGTTTTTGCACAAAGGAACTATACAATAATTATCCGGAGCCATTGAAATAAACTGTCGTAGCTTTTAATCAAAATATACTCGTTTTCAAAGAAAAAAAGCTCTTCGTATACACTCCCGCTTTGAATTCATGAATTGTGACGTCACTCGCTGAAAACGGCTTGAAGCTAGTTTCTAATCAAATTTCCCCCTCTCTCATTTTCAACCGCGAATATCTCGGAAAATACTGAACCGATTTTCACGAAATTTTCACGGTTGTTCTTAATTTATTATGTACTTTTTATTAATGAAATAAAAAAATGGTTTAGTTAGCCATTCAATTTTTAAACGGAATAAATAAAAAAAAATGGCGACGTCCCTTTCAACAACGACCCTTCATACCTGCGATTGGGATTTTTCTATAAATACGAAGGGCTTCGTTTTCCCACTACTAGTCACTTTCCTGGAAGTAACCGAACCGCCGACATCTCGCTTCTTTCGTAAAAAATTTTATTTCAACTAAAAAATGGAGAGACTCGGTGAAGAAGAAATTTATGAGGCAGAGATGGCCGACGACGAGTTAGACATAACGCAGGAGTCTGAAGAAGATATTTCTATGCTGTCGGAGGATACTGCTTACGGTTCGATGCTCTCGTTGACGGGATCGGTTGAGGAATTCCGCAGCCCGCCGCCGCCACCCTTCGCCCGACCGAATGTATTGGTAAGCATTTCGAGACAAATACACGTAGTATTAATTGATAGTCTTTTTAGAATAATGTATCAATAGCACTGGTTTATTGACTTTTTTTTATTTGGATGTTTCGAACGGAACTTCCGTTCCTCTTTAGCTTGCCACATATCTATTTTGAAAAACACATAGCAGTTAAAATTTTTTATAAATAATAAAAAACAATTATCAGACTTAGCAAAAAATAAATTCCTTTATTAAAAGAGCGATGTTCGAGTACGGCTGGCCAGACTGAGCAACCAACCAAGTTGAGATCGGTATAGATACTTAAAAAATACTGGAGGGTAAAACAATAACTTCATTAAGAAAGTTAAAATGTCAAAAAACCAGCGCTATTAACCCATTATTTAAACAACGAAAATTGACAACAATATCATCAAATTAAATTAACAGTCAAACATATTGGTATTATTACAATATTCATGAAAGATTAAAAAGAATGTTGGGCTGAAAAAGAGAGATTTAGCATGATGTTTAGCCAAAAATGGGAGTCCTCATTTAAATAACGACCTATCATACGTTATTTTTTGAATTTTAACATTTCCCGGTCAAATTCAAATATCGTGACGTCCCATGCGAATCAATTCTATTGCATCCAGCTGTTTCAAATCTACCCTCAACCCTTCTTTGCTTTCCACGCAATAAAATATTGAAGTTGAATCGTGATTGGAACCTCAAAGTACAAGATATTGTGGATTATGCAGTTCAGGCCCTAAGCAAAGTACCAGAACCCGTCGGCGGATTTCAGCCATTAACGAACTGGTCAGAGCTATTGAGGAAAAAGCTCTAATCCCCAATTTCGTTAACCTCAAATGAAAATTGCCGCTCTTATCGTGCTTATATCTGAATAAATCTGAATATATACGGGGTGTCCGGATACACATGGCTTCTGGCAGAGCGTTAAAAAGGGGTTTTATGAAAAAAAAGTTCAATGTAAACCCCCCCTAATTTAAATCAAAGAATTTGATGGTGTAGTTTGAAATGCATTTGGATATACTCGTACAGGGTGCCCCTAACAGAACCTAAGTTTGTTATTTCAAATGAGTACCCCTATTTTTTATTTCAGATTCGTAATCTACGCAAAATTTGAAGTCGATTTGATTTTTCATAAGACCATTTTTGAAAACTTTAAAAAATGTCAAATATTTGCGTTTTTCGCGCTAAAATCCGTTAAAATCGACCTAAGAGACTCATTTTTTTAAAAATTCCACCTCTTTTGTTTCGGAGATTTCAACTATCACAAATTCAAGCATCTTCGCGTTCTACGTCACGAGATGTCGTCGCCAGCGGTCTTTTTTCAAGTTAGAACCCAAATGTCTTAATTCAGAACTGAAAATTAACGATTTTTCTTTTTGATGCTCAACTACAAAAGACGCTGTAGCTCTTTCAAATTTGATGGTCCGAAAGAAAAATTCCTTTCAAAATACTGCTAATTTTCATTTCTGAAATAAAAATTGGGGTTGACAAAAGGCCGTTTGCGACGACATCTCGTGATGTCTGCATCATTCTGATGAGAAGATGCCTGAATTTCTGATAGTTGGAATCTCCGAACCAAAAGAGGTGGAATTTTTTAAAAAATGAATCTCTTAGGTCGATTTTAACGGATTTTAGCGCGAAAAACGCAAAAATTTGACATTTTTTAAAGTTGTCAAAAATGGTCGTATGAATAGTCAAATCAACTTGAAATTTTGCGTAGATTACGAATCTGAAATAAAAAATAGGGGTTTTTTTAATTGAAATAACGAAATTAGGTTCTGTTGGGGGTACCCCGTATATCCAAATGTATTTTAAACTACACCATCAAATTCTTTGATTTAAATTAAGGGGGGTTTACATATAACTTTTTTTCATAAAACCACTTTTTAACGCTCTCCCAGACGTATGCCATGTGTATCCGGACACCCCGTATATATTTATTCAGATATAAGCACGATACCCTGCACATAAAAATCAAAATTTGTGAATTTCAATCAATTCTTTGACAAAAAACAAGGGGGTTTACATTCAACTTTTTTTTCAATAGTTCAGAAAAGTGGTAATCCACATCTTCTGAACCTAAACATCCCAACCATTTATCGTATGAAATTAACAACTTTGTTTTATTTTTAGGATATCAACTTTTATCCAGCTGGAGCCCTCCCGGACTTTGTCTACCTTTCTGATGCGCCTGATTCTGACGACTTCATGATCATCGAGCGCCCGAACAATTGTCCTGCAAACTATTTCTCCGAAGACGACGAAGATGATGATGAAGAATAAATAATATAATTGTATATAAGACGTACTGCATTTTGTGAATAATATTTTATATCGTACTAATTTATATATATAAAAATTTTTAAATGTAAAAATGTTTCTGTCTTCTTAACAATTCCTTTCTACTAAATATTTATGACCACAACTGAATTTGTGGGTAAGCGATCAGAAGGCTATAACTCTTTCTAAAACCGCATTGCTAATTTGGCGACTTGAGCTTCAAAAAGAATTTTTATGGATCATCTAGTTTATAATTATTAATTACATCATAAACGAAAGAATATTAAAATTTTGATAGTATTTCAGAAAATGGTCAACGTTATCTTTTACTAGTATTGAATTGGGCCGAACTACTGTTTTTCTATAAGTATATTTTACTGAGCTGAATAAAATAAACAATTTGAAACAACCAAGATTTTTGCTTGGCAGCGCGGCCAAACTTAAATTAAGACTTGTAGATAAATTGCATTTTGTTAAAATAATAAGTTACATATATAAAAATAGATAGATTTAGAAGTCTACCTAAAAAGCCCAGTTCAATACACAGATATTTAGCAAATTCGCATGTTAAAAAATAGTTAAAAAGAAAGATATTTCATATCTTTAAGGGTTGAATCTGGAAATTTCTGAAGGCCAGCGACCTTTTTGGGGAAAAACGTTCTTTTTAACTTCTTCTAATAACGTTATTTTTGACCAATTAGTGGGACAATTTCGTCAAAAGACACCTTAATCCTTCCGAAGCCTTCTTTTGTTTGATTGCACCCTTTTAATATTTTGAATGCCGGCGCAGGTAGAGAAAAGAGAATGGCAATTTTCCCGATATGAAAACCTGACCCCTTGAATTTTCCCGTTTCAACCGTTTTTATTAAAAAAAAATTATCAAACTTATTAATTTTTTTACTTTTCAAATTTTTCTCATTTTTCATGGCAGTCATGGCATCTTGGCGAAGGTCCCCGACCGGAGCTAAATGAGAATTTTCTTGACCGAGAGGAAATGAAGCATAATAAATCTAATAAGCAATTTTTTTTAAAGCAAAGCAGGAGTAAAATAAATAATAATTTAATAAAAGTAACTAACAATAAAGGAGTATGGGGTAAAAATTTGGAAAACATCGGATACATTGGTAAATGGAATCTCCTTTCTGCCAAACGTAAAACGGCAAACAAAAAAACTTAAAATACAAACTTTAGACAGAGAGATCTCCACCGTTTTTATAATATTTCAACCTTTTCATAATATTTGCGACACGAAGATTCTGTAATTATTCCGTTATAATCGAATGATTTTCCGGAAGTTTCCCGCGATTTTTCGCCCAAGGGAAACCATCTAGTATCACTTCATGGAGAACTGAAGATGAAAAATTTGTGAGTTTAATTTGGCTATATTATAATCATTTCTTATATTAATTAAAAACATCTTTTACTTAAAAAATGAGAAAAACTACTGATTACTAAATAAAAACTTAGTTTCGGAGATGAAAACTTAAAAAAGTTTGATGAAAAAAATTGCTTTTCGCTCACAGAAAAAAAGTTAATCCTAGATTTCCGGGCAAAAAAGTATCTTCTAGACTCTAGAGAGTCAAGAAAAAAAGATCGATGAAAACAACCCAAAAATAGGCGAGAAAGGGCTTTTTGTAGCTGAAAACTGAGAAATACATATTCAAACCAGTCTAATAAGTAAATAACAAACTCATGATGTAAAAAAAAAAAATGTTAACTTCCTTAAAGAAGTTATTTTTTTGCTATTAAAAGTTACAGAGGGAGAAAGAATGAAAAAAACGGATATTTCATTCAGTCCATTTCATCCCCCTAGATGTATCATTTCCATAATACCGTCTAATGAAAGTCAAGTAAAAAGTGTAGGAGATTGAAAAATAAGGAAATAGTTCACCTGATGAGGCGTATTACGCCGAAACCGGTCGTGAAATATCCGTTTTTTCATTCTTTCTCCCTCTGTAACTTTTAATAGCATCCACAAAACGTTCCCTATTTGCGCGATTACGCATGAACCAAAACCCCAAAAGTTATTTTTTAATGTTTATTGCGTCCGTATTCCGCAAGTTTGTTGAATTTACTCTCAAAGAATTAACCAATAATAGAGGAAGAAATGACTGTGATAACGGGTATCTCACGACGCGTTTCGGCTTAAAAAGCCTCGTCAGGTAAGCTATTCCCTCTATCACAGTCATTTCTTCCTCTATTATTGGTTAATTATTTGATAGTAAATAAAGAAGTTATTGTGATACCCTCGACGTCGAGTTTATTAAGGAAATTCAATCTTTCAGTTAAGTCGTCATACGGTTTGAAAAAAAAATTGAGAAAAACATCCGGCCATCTAAACCAATTTTTATTTAGGTATTTCATTAATAAATTTTTCTTTGAAAACGTGTGTATTTTCATTGAAAGCTACAACATTTGATTTTGATTGCCTACTTACTGCAAAGTTCCTTTTTGTAAAAAGACCCCTAGAAATTCCAAAAAATTAGTTTTTATGATCATACCTTTATAAATGTAAGAGTGAAACATCTGATTTAATTTGAACACATTGAACACGCATTTTGTTTCTCCTTAAGTATATCATAAATTTTGGTTTTTATAAAAGTTTAATACCTTTTGTTTCGGCTTATAAAATTATAGTATCATAAATTCATAAATGTTGCTTGCCTGTTAAAAACATGAATAAAAATTATGATAAAACATCAAAAAAAGATTAATAAAATAAAAGATTAAAACAGGGCTCACGCTAACGCCCCCATGGCTGGCCACTTAGCCATTGCCCCCTATCACCCAAATTTTGCTTAACGCCCCCAGTAACTTCCAAGCGCCCCCGTTTAGAATCACTGTGATAGACTGATAGATTTACCTAAATTCTTCGCAGCTTCTGGCAGACTGTTTTTTCATAGAGAGACATTTTTTATAGATAGGGGGAAAAACTTTTTAATATTTATATTCCGCTTTATATTTGGATAACCAATAATTGAGGAAGAATGGAGGAAAACTTCTCATTTCGGCATAAACTCTCCAAAAGCAGGACTTTTTGATTTCATAACATCGGGGAAAACGACCTGAAAATCAGGACATTTAATCACGGGCGAAAATGCTTTGAAATTTGATAAAATTAAAATAAAAAATCTAACAAATCAATAGGTAACCGGAATGAAAATTATGGCGACGTCCCCTTCACCCGCAACTCTTCGTCTATACCTGCGATTTGTGATTTTCTTAATACGAAGGGCTTTTTCCCACAAGTCATTTCTCTGGCAGAAACCAAACCACCAACACCTCTCTTCTTTGGGTAAAAAAATTTTTTTTAACATAAAAATGGAGAAGCTTGGTGCAGAAAAAGGAAATGCGTTGGAGCCGAAGATGTCCACGGAGGATCCTAAAGATTCTTCCAAGTCGGCGGATGATATTGAGGTAAGAGAATGATACTTTTTGTTCTGTGTGATCAAAAATTATTAATTTTTTTTTTCAAAGATTGATGTCGTCGGGTTAGATTCAGAGCCTAGCAGTAAGGAGTCTCAAGATGGGGCGATATCTTCTTTCTTATTGGATAAGCCGGAATCTGATGAAGAGGTAAGAGATACTTTTTTTATTGCGTGTGTAGGTGATACTCTAGAAGAATCAAGAGAGCTCGCAAAAATGTCTTTAAATGCACAAAAACATGGAAGATACGGCACTAGCACCGTTTTTTTGGCTCAGAAACAAGGGTGTTAGACGATTTTGTCTTTTTATTTTCTCTCTTTTTTGTATAATGATAGGAACCGGGAAAACACCACGTGATTTTTCGGCCCAAAAATTAAAAATTTAAAAATCAACTTTGTGATCGGTTTTTCAGTCAGTTAACCGGTTATTGACGTCTTAACCGATCCTGCCTGTAGACGAACACTCTTCCTAACCTTTTTGTCATCCAATCATATGTCATTTCACAATCTGTTATCTCCGATACATCGATGTCTGTGATTTACCCGGTTACCTTGTACAGCCGCTAGGGTATTCGAGAATTCCGAAATTTCCTTCAAGATGAAAGGCCAATTTTAATTCCCATAAACGAATACTTTCTTTGACATTCAGATCGTTTGTTATCCGTTATTCGTCATCCATTTTCGCTTTTGTCGAAAGAAGATTTGCTATCAAGAAAATTTGCTTGAAAGTTTTTAAATCAAATGGCCATTTAATAGCGTTCACAATTTTGGCAAGGAAGACTTTTTGATCCAGGTGATTATATGAATATCTCTATTATTATTGTTAATTCAATTTTATGGTTTTTATGATTTATGAGCACAATGCGGTTACTCTTCGTCCATATCGTTTGATTTTTTTTAGATAATTAATACAAAGGGGTTATGAACTTAGAGTTTATTTGTTAGAAATGATGTTTTTCAAAATGATATTGATTTTTATGTTGTAGGTACCCTGCTCTACGACTGTTTCCATAATGAGCAGCACTAAAGTGGCTGAAAATGAAAACCCAGCTGGCCCTTCGTTGAAGAATGAAGACAATAAAGAAGAAATCGAGCGGCCTTCTTCGCCCGACCCGCCTTGTGCTATTTGCCTCAGCGAGCTTACCAACAAATCGTATACGGATTCATGTCTTCATACTTTCTGCTTCGACTGCCTTAAAGAATGGGCGCAGGTAAAACTGAAAGTTCTTCAGTAGCGGGAGCTATAGCCTTTTTTGTAGATCAAAGCAGAATGTCCATTATGCAAACAACGGTTTACGACGATAATTCATAATATACGATCAATGAATGATTATGATGAGCATCGTATTAACCCAGTTTCTGGACTTGTTCCCTCCAGGTTCTATGATATGCTTATAGATCCTGCCAGCTTCCGAAGATACATTCAGTAAGTGTTTTAACCTCAAAAAGGAAGTTATTTGATACTCTCCATGTAAGAGACGTCCAACCTTATATAGGGTGTCCCAACTATAGTGGACCAGCGACTTTACAGCAAAGCATTTACTCCTAGAAAAAAAAGTTAAGTGTAAGCCCCCTTATTTTTGGACAAGGAATCGACTGTGGGTTCACACTTAATTTTTTTTTGTTTAGGACTAAATGCTTCGCTGTAAATTTGCTGGTCCTCTCCAGTTAGGACATCCTGTGTATTCATATTCAGGTTTTAGATTTATGAATTTGAATATGCACAACTTGGTTTTAATGATTGAAACAATTTTTTTAGGCCTGGAAGGTTTCGAAGATCGCAGGGAAGCTTTCTGTATCTCAGCGATGCTCCGTTGATTCCTTCTTATGCTGTTTTGCCGACTTCGATTGAATTCAGAAGGGCCATTTATCATGAAGGTCTTTGGGTTCGACCAAATCGAAGTAATAGGCAGAGAGAGTGCTCTCCTGAGTTTTATAGGTACTTGTATCTCATTTTCTTGTTCTTCAATTAATGTTTCATTTTGTAGAAATAATGAAGCTCAAACTCATCGGTTGTTGCCTTGGCTTAGTCGAGAGTTAAGCGTACTTCTTGACGTCAGTATGAATGTTCATTCGCTGTGTGATCAAATAATGCGTTTACTCATCGTCCATCCGATCACAGGCTCAAATTTTCGAAATCACATTTTAATGTACGTTGGCCCTCGGACTGATCACTTTTTGCATGAATTTTATAACTACGCCATTTCTCCGGAGCCGACGATGCAAATTTATGATTTTAACGCTGAATATTCTACTATTAACAGTAGTCGACTCCGTAATCGTCCTTTTATGTTCAATAATCTCCGGTCCCTAAATGGGGGTCCTCAGTTCAACAGCATTTTGGTAATTAATTTGGATTTATGTGAACTTTTTTGTTTTAATTTTTGGTTTTAGTCGACTAGTAGGATTCCAACTATGCAACCTGATGTCTTTATTTTGTCCGACTCGTCCAGCAGCTCCGATGTGGAACCCGTCATGCCACAGCATGAACCGAGTGCGCATGATACGGACAGCGACGATAGCGTCCAGATCATCGAACCTCCACCACCGAAACCTATTGAGGTACTTCAGCAATCTTTCGGTTCTAATGTGAGGATTCCCAAACTATATAGCAAGTGGGTCCCACTCCCGATTGGAAATCCCCGATCCTGTTAAAACGTAAATGACTCAAAAAATGAGCTCTGGGATTATTAGTTCTCAAGATTTTGAGGTTTTCCTAAAAAGCAATAAACCAGTTTTTTCAAGTTTTTGATCTGAAATTTCATGTCAGTTCTTATTCACATAGAGACGCTTCTTCTGGAATTTTTTCAGCCAAATTGTACTGCTCCTTTCGGTGTTATCAAAAAACTTTCCCATAAATTAAAAGTTCTATTTTTTCAACTTCCCTCGAACCCCAATAAATAAAGCCATTGATGTATTTGTAATATTTATTTCATTTTTAAGGTCATTACGTTAGATGACAGCGATAGCAGTTTGCCGGCAGCGGAAATTGCGTCGAGTTCTAACAATGTGACTGTTGAAGACATTTATGCTAACCCGCAACCATCAACTTCATTTGAACAGTAAGTTTTATGTCTTTTTTTAATTTCGTTTTATAATCTCATTTTTACAGCGAGAGTCGCATACCTCTGATTGTTCTTTCTTCTTCTTCCTCGATGTCCTGCTCGTCTCCTTCACCTTCTTTATCTTCATCGACTGAAGACTCGTCTCCAAGACACAAAAGAAAATCGCGTAGTTCCAAAAAGCACAAACGAAAAACGAAACGATCCCACAGTCCTTCTCCCAAACGAAAACGCCACGAAAAAAAAAGCTATCGCTCAAAATCGAAAAAGTCAAAGAAAAACGACAAAGAAAACAAAGACATCTACCAACACGAACGGAGACATAGTCTTTCGAGTTCCGACGAAGACGTTCCTAGGAGCTTCCAACTCAGAAGTGTCGTCCATATTTGCAACAAAAATCCCTTAAAGGTTGAAACAGACTCCTCTCTCGACAGCGATTTTTGAATCTGGTCCTTTTTCTCTTCATCTCGTACCATTGCTAGTTCAAAGTACTTATTTCCAACATCAAAAATTTAATATATTATAAATATTCATCTTTCCTTTTATTGCTTGAGTAGAACTGGGACCACGTTTCAATGATGTACATATTTGTAAATAATGAAAATTTATAAAAATTTATTTAAGAAATATTTTGTTCTTTATTAACCTTTAGTCCTGCAAACTATCTACACCTAAGGCCTGTATTTGTAAACTTGTCTTGAAAATCTCCTTTCCTTAAGAAAAAGGATACCTTGAACATCCATTTTTCTGTTCCTTAACTTAAGACTTTTTAAGTGAAATCAAGGATCAAGCCAATGAGAACCCTCGGTTCGAGAATTCCTTAAGATCTCTTAATTGCCACCTTAAAATTCTAATCCTTACATGGGTTCTAATTCTCTGGGGGGCCCGGGATTATTTATCTCGAAAAATGTAAATATCAATGGAAACACGCGCCGTCCACGACACCTTAAAATTAGGTAGTTGGACGTAAAGCCCAATTTAAAAAAAAAATGCTCCTAAAAGGGATTGACATTGATATTTATTTTTATTATTTTATTATTATTTTTGCCACCTTAAAAAACCAAATCGGAAGTCCCTTTATAAAGTAACAGATCACTTCCAAGTGAGTACTGAGTCTGTTCAAGGCATACTTTTGGTTAAGGAAAGGAGAGTTTCAAGGAACCTTTAAAATTAAGGGCCCAAGTGAAAAGGATTGTGCTGCAGAATGAGCCCTCCGTTTCCTTTGTGTACACTCACTTCAAGGGAGGTTCATAAAAACGAAATAACGACAAGGAAGGATTTTCAAGGAACCCTTGAAAAAAAGCCACGTTTATTGGGTCTAATCAGCTGCAAATATTTCTAAATAAAAAGAAATATATTTTTAAAATTTCCGTCCTTCTTCTTCATCTGCAGGAGGATCGTCCAGATTGTTAGGCCTCGTCAAATGTTTCGGCTCTCTGGCAAAAGCTAAAATTTTCTCAAGTTTCATCACTTCGATTTTCATCTGGTCAACGGGTTCCGAAGTAAAACGTTTCCTCCTCGACTTTTTCGGCTGAAGGCGACAATTCGGCGAAATTTTCACCGATAGAACTTTACCTCTAAAATAAATAAGAATATTTAAACAAAGAAATTAAAATTAATCTTAAATTCTATCATTATTTTAAATCCTATAGTTCACAATGCTTTTCACCCCTCTACTTAAAAAAAAATTCAAATGATAAATTCATTTAAAATTTAAAAACCATATGGAAATTAAGCTTTGTGGTAAATTGAAATAAAAAATTTTAAATGCTTTCATCAGTGTTAAAGGTAAGTTTTTTGTTGTTCTAAATTAAAATTTTTAAATTTTTTAAGGCGTTCTCATCGACGAAAGTCGCTGTGTCGGAGGCGGTCGCGGCAACAAAATTGTCGTCGAAAATCTCCGAAGTTTCAGAAAAAGCGGAGCCGCCAGCTGACGTCTGCGAGTTAAAAGAGGTCATCTTAAATTCGGAAAAATGCGAAAATAAGACGACCGAAGTTAAAATATTCCAAAAGAACCAGAAGCTAGTCCAGTCAAACCAAAATTGGAGATAAATGATATGTCCCAACAGATAAACAAGCTCAACGTCAAGCTGCCCGTTTGGCAAATCAAAATTTCAGATTTTTTGCAGAAGGTTCAAGATTATGTGAATACTAAAATTCAGAAAAAATAACTTCTTTCATCTTAAGGTTTAATAAAAAAATTTCTTGTGCGTAAGGTTTTTTTATTTAAGGAGGCAAGTTTGATATGAGTTGTTGAATTTTATTTAATACAATTTCATTAGGGCAAAGGCAAGATTGGGAAGTGTAGGGAGGGTCGATGGTTAAAATTGAGCAGCATTTGAGCACATCGCCATCTTCTTCCACAGGAATTAAGTTACGCTCAAGCCAGCTTTTTAAGCGCTTCTTCGCCTCGGGATCAACATGAATTTTTTCGCTCTGAAAAAGATCATTCACTTCTCCATCGCCGACTATCACCATCGATTTCACCGCATGGCCAAAAACGAGATCCAAAGAAGTTTTTCTTCATCTTTGTTCACAAGAATCACACTAAAAAAAATTTATAATTTTCATAATTAATGTACAACTACCTTTCAGAAACAGGATCTATTGTGTAGACATTTCCTTGAAAAGTTTCATTCCCACGAGTCAAAATTTTGACATTTTATTTAAATAATTGAGCAACTCAAGCGGATCATTTTGATAGACTTTTGCTTCGGTAAAATTCATAATAATTCATGTAAAAAGTCAACAGTGAAGACGTAAATAAACAAAATAACCTAAGTTTGGTTACAAGTGAGATAACAGTGAGAAAACTGACAATCACGCCGTTTTTATTAATAACAATATTTTTATTCTTTTTATTAATTTTTTAAATTAAATTTAAACACATTGTGATGGAGTTTCCTGGCACAGGAGAACGTTGCTCGGTTGAAAATTGCCGACTTTTAGATTTTTTGCCGGTCCCCTGCGCTCATTGTCAGCTCACGTTTTGTAAAGATCATGCAGCTCCGGATTCTCATGGATGTGCGAAAAGGCCTGACAATATAATCACGGATGATAAAGTACGTTTAGGAATATATAAAATTTTTTTAAAAGGATTTTGCCAAGGAAGCTGCTGTTTCCAGGTTCTGCAGTGTCAGCTGCCCTAAGGAGTTGAAGGCTTTGTTGAGATAAGAGAAAGCCACTGAGGTTGGCTAAAGAAAACCTTTTAAAGGCACAAAATGGTGCTAAGATCTTAAATCTGTGCGAATTCTTGTCGCGTAGATCCATGAACATTGGACGCCGCCAAGAGGAGCTTTGAAAACGGGAGCACGGATACTTCATCTCTCCTCT
The DNA here is from genome assembly GCA_014119065.1 of Orius insidiosus. Lineage (NCBI taxonomy): Eukaryota > Metazoa > Arthropoda > Insecta > Hemiptera > Anthocoridae > Orius > Orius insidiosus. The sequence continues at coordinate 21,747 of JACGAQ010000671.1, read as the reverse complement.
TTTTCTTACGCCTTCAACTCCTTTTGCTGTTTTTATATTCCTAAGTGCTTAAAAATAATTAATCAATTTATTTTAGTTGCCAGAGACGATACCGAAACATAAATGTAGTCATGAAGGCTGTCGGACTAAAGATGTCGTTGAAATGCCCTGCGTCGTTTGCCGTCAACATTTTTGCCTTTCACATCGCCACCACGGCTGCATCGACAAAACACCTTCGCAGGAAAAACGCGACAAAGTGCGCCTTCCCAAAGAGCAGTTTAAAAAAGCGAAAGCCGAAACAGACAAAATGGTAAAAAAATTAAAAATAAAATCCATTCATTATTTTATGTTGATTGATTTTTAAGGTTGAAGAACGTCTTCGAACGGCGAAAAATCGAGCGTTGGCGAATAAAATCAAATTGATGAAAATCAAATCGACGGCGGTCGGTGACAACCATGTATTGACCAAAGACCGTATTTACTTTTCCGTGGCGCCGCCTCTTCTCGGAAAAGAATTTAGTCAACATAGAAATCTTTTTGTGTCAAAAACATGGACTTTAGGAAAATGTTTGGACAGCTTTGCAAAAAAGTTTAAAATCAAAGAAGGCTACGATACGCCCGGCGAGCCAAAATTGAAGCTTTTCGATTTAGAAGGGAAGCCCATCTGCGGCCCACTTTCTGATCCTATCGCCTCTTTTATGGACTCAGGAATCATCATCGATGGTGATTCTTTAATTTTAGAGTATGTCCCAGACAGCGAAAAGGACAACGAACTTTACGACGCTCTGCAAGACAAATCTATTTTGGAAAAATATAAATTTTCATAATTTCTAAATAAATTTTTATAACGGTTAAAAATGGGACTTTTTTCCTTTCCCTTTTCTGCTCAAACTGACTCCACATGTCCCCGAAAAGGTTTCAAATTAACTACACTTCAATGCCATCAATTGAATCCATTTGAAGTTGAGGTAGTCTCGTTTGAGAGTAAGGACGAATAGTTTCTTGAAGAAAATGAGCAGATTCCGTCAAGTTGAACAGGCCCCGCCGATTGAAGCCTTTAAACTCAACAAACTCTTCGAGGATGACGACCACCCAAAAAAGTCAACGGTGGGATCGGAGGTAATCTCAAGACTCATGAAGATCACTAATTTACAAGAACGATGTGCCCAAACATGAATATTCATGAATTTCAGTTTTAAGATCTTCTGGAAGAATTGGATCGTTGATTTCAAATGACAATATCATTTTCTTTTTATAATGAAATTTTGCTGAGAATTCTTGCCAATGTAATGGAATCTCTTAACTTAAATTAATTTTACTTAATTTTGATCCTTTATTCTAGCCATACTAGCTTATTTTAAATTTTTTCATGAAAATTAATACACCCTACGAATACGGTTAACTTTAGGAATCTGAATACAGGCATTCTTATTCATAAATAATTCTAGAAATTCATACAAGTTATAAATTTAAAAAAATTTATATGATAGGTAAAAAAAATTGATCCAAAAATGGATATTGCTAAAAATAGGTATTGCTACTTTTAGGTAGATTTCTTTTCTTCAAAAATCTACCTATTGTAATGTACCAAGTTTTATATATATGTATGTATATATTAGCACGATAACTGGAGCAATTTTAATGTGAGGGTGACGATATCCGGTATTTAGAGTTTTATCTCAATAGCTCGGACGAGTTCGTTAATGGCTGAAATCGGACCAGCGATTCACCTACTTTACTTAGGGCTTAAAAGACAAAATTGGCATTTTCTATTGAAATCCTAGTCCTTTTGCAAAAAAAAACTTTAAGACCTCTGCGAGGGCGTGTAAAAAATTAATTAAAGCAGGTTTGGACGAGCCAGGCGCAAAATATTGAACTAGCTAAACTTTAAAAAAAATTTGAATTTATACCGGGAAATTATTAAATATTTTATTAATAAAATTATCAGATGTTTTTCTAGGGGCTCAGTGGCGCAATTTTTCTTATATCATCATTTTTATAACATAATTATATATTTTGTGTTTATACATATTAATTTTAATCATGAAAAGAAATCTACCTTTTAGTCCCTGCTACCGCAGGGTCATTTTTAAAACATAATTTACCCTAAATTTAAAAAAAAAATCACAAATTTCCAGAAATTTATAAGTTTTTGTATAATGATTTTCTTGAAGTTTTTAATAAAAAGCATAATAAGTTTCTGAAATAGTTAAAAATATAAATTTTAATAAAATGCATAAATGAAATTACATTTTAAATAATTAATTACATTACATTAATAATTACATTTTAAATAGAAATTTAAATAACAATCGTAAACAAAAGTTTATATTTAATACAAATTATTTATATAATTTTCTGTTGTAATTTATCACAAAATTGAAAAAAAAAAAAAAAAAAAAAAAATTTAGGATAAATTATGTTTTAAAAATATTAGCCCTTGGAAACTCTTCTCTCAACAGTATTTGCCCTATTTAAGCCTTTAATCAACACCTTCCATTATTTGAAATTATGGATTTTTAAAAATTTATTGATCACATTTTTTTTTATTTAAAAATAAAGTGAAGTTTTTGAAATGATATCGATAGCTTCAAAATTGCTCTGTGCTCATCCGATTGAAGTTTTTGCTTTAGTCAGAGCTTTTGAATATGATTCTTATGATTATAAAGTAAATTTGGCAATCGGAGGTATTTTGTAATAGTGTTTTTAAATATTTTTTTTTTCTTTTTAGTTTATAGGACGGCCGATGCTAAGCCGTGGGTTCTTCCGTGTGTTAAAGAAACAGAATTGTCGATGGCAAAAGATGACTTTTTGAACCACGAATATCTTCCGGTTTTGGGTCTTGATCAATTCTGTAAAGCAGCGACTGTTCTTTTGTTAGGCGACGATTCCGAAGCGATTTTACAAAATCGAGCGATCGGCGTTCAAACTTTGAGCGGAACAGGAGCGCTTAGAGTCGGAGCTGAATTCCTTTGTCGAATTCTCAAATGCGATACTTTTTACGTCTCGGCTCCAACTTGGGGTAAAAATTTTTTTTTTAATTTCAAAAAATTAAATATTATTTCAGAAAATCACAGATTAGTATTTTTTAACGCCGGATTTAAAAAATGTCGTGATTATCGCTATTGGGATCCTAAAACTCGAGGAATTGATTTCGACGGTAACTTTCTTATTTTATTTTTTAAATTTAACAATAAATTTTTAGGTTTAATCGAGGATTTATCAAATGCGGAACCCGATTCCGTAATTATTCTTCATGCTTGCGCCCACAATCCGACTGGCTGCGACCCAACGAAAGAACAATGGAAAAAAATCGCAGATGTCGTTGTCGTAAGTTTTTTTAAATAATAAAATGTTTAATCTAATCATCCTACTCTCAGAATACACAGAAATTTTATCATTTATTTTTGTTTTAAATATTGTAATCAATTTATGACTATCTTAAAGATAAGGTGGAGAATGTTATATAATTTATTATTATTTGAGAATTTTTATTTTTTGGGATTTTAATATTCAAGGTTGCTATTTGGCATGATATTTTTTTTTGGGATTTTAAGAAAGTGAGAGTTTGTTTTGCAACTTAAAGCATTGACGTTGTTTAGCCTTGGTTCTTAATTTACTCCCCTCTTCCACTAATTTTTAGCCAGTAATGAATATTCTAAATGCTTATAAAAATAAAACGAAGTTAAAAATTTCAGAAATATTTACAAATAAAATTTGCAAAATATTATAAAAATCGAGCCATAGCTGGGAGTCTTCCACCCAAATGCTTAGAAAGTTCTTCTTTGCCAAAAAACCTAAAAAACGAATTTTTGACCCCAATTTTAAATCCCTTCCCTCTGCTTCGAACTAATTTTGAAGCCAAAAAAACCAAGGAGAATAGATTTTAGGCTTTTAAAAATTTTTCGGCCTAAAATGGCAATATCATGTCATTTTCCACCACTTAGCAGTAATTTTGAGGCCAAAAAACCTAGAAAAACGAATATTTCCACCACTTAGCAGTAATTTGGAGGCCAAAAAACCTAGAAAAACGAATATTTTCACCACTTAGCAGTAATTTGAGGCCAAAAAACCTAGAATTTTAAGTTTTAGAATTTTTTTTAAGTTTAAGAATTTTAAGTTTTTAAGTTTTTTTTTCCACTGCTTAGGAGTAATTTTGAAGCCAAAAAAACCAAGGAGAATAGATTTTAGACTTTTAAAAATTTTTCGGCCTAAAATAGCAATATCATGTCATTTTCCACCACTTAGCAGCAATTTTGAGGCCAAAAAACCTCAAAAAACGAATATTTTTACTACAATTTTAAGTGTTTTTCCACAGCTTAGGAGTAATTTTGAAGCCAAAAAAACCAAGGAGAAGAGATTTTAGGCTTTTAAAAATTTTGGCCTAAAATGGCAATTTTATGCCATTTTCCACCACTTGCAGTAATTTTGAGGCGAAAATTCCAAGAAAAATAGATTGCCCAAAAACGGAATTTTAATGTTGTTTTTTTGACGCCTAGAAGAGTTTCTGACAGTTTTTTGGCCATATTACATACTTATATTACTTATTTTATTTTTTGAAATAAAAACCGTTTAATTATTGTTTTTTTGTTTCTTTAGGAAAAAAATCTGATTCCATTTTTTGATTCTGCTTATCAAGGATTTGCAACAGGAGATCCTGAAGCGGACGCTTGGGCTGTGAGATATTTTGCAAGCAGAGGACTTGAATTTCTTTGCGCTCAGTCGTTTGCCAAAAATTTTGGCCTTTACAGTAACTATTTTTCCCCTCATTTACAAATTTTATGTTTTATTCAACAGATGAACGTGTTGGAAATTTGACTTTTGTCTTTTCAACGCCAGAAGTTATACCTCAAGTGAGGTCTCAAGTCACTTTAATCATCCGTGGTATGTACTCGAACCCTCCAAACCACGGAGCTAGAATCGTCGCGAAAATTTTAGGCGACCCCACCTTAAAAAGAAGCTGGTAAATATTTTGAACCTTTTTTTTTCTGTTTATTAAGTTCAATATTGTAGGAAAGATTGTATTAAGACGATGGCTGGAAGGATAAAGGATATGAGATCACTTCTTCGGGATAAACTCGAAAAAAACGGAGCCGCTGGAAAATGGGATCATATACCACCCAAATCGGAATGTTCTCCTACACTGGATTGAACCGTAAAAATCAGTTTTTTTTGTTAAAAACTCGTTAATTTATTTTCTTTTTAGCTCATCATTGTGAATATTTGTTGTCTCAATACCACATTTATCTTTTGAAAAGTGGAAGAATCAGCATGTCTGGTCTCAATCCGTCCAATATCGATTATGTCGTCGATGCTATCACTGAGACGTTGAAACTCATCCCATGACTAGAAAAATCTCACCTATAAATGATAGTTGGGATTTCTCCGCTTCTACATTTTCAATTGTTATTAAATATTGAGATTTTATATATTATGTTTGATGTATATTTTTGAACAATCATATTTTTGTTAATTCATAGTATGGCAGTTTTTTCCTCCTGGATCGGATTATTTTTAAAAAATTATGTAAAATTTTTACAGCCTAAAATGACGTTTTGTAAAGCTTAAAAGCGTTTTTAGACTCAATTTTTTTCCCTTAACCCTTTCGAGACCGGTCTGTCGCCGGATTCTCTGCGCTACACGCGCAGCACTTTTCCCCTCTCTCCCCGACCGCTCACTTCTCCCAGCGCCCAGCAAAGCACAGAAAGCGACGAGTGATGTGATCATCACGTAGTTCATTTCTTCCCCAACAGATTGCCAGTTTTTGCATGTCGCTAGCGCCACGGTAAGCGAAGATATTAAATTTTTTAGAGAGGCTTCCCGCTGAGCAACTAAAGTCGCCTGCGGTCTCCAAACGAAAAGTGCGAATGGCAACTATAGTCGCCTGCGGTCTCGAAAGAGGGCGATACATAGTAAAATTATAGTTCTCTCTATATTAGTTAGATTTTTGGTTGTTAAAATTGTCACTGATGTTTTCTTTTAATTTAATTTTTTCATTTTTAAAAAGGTTTGAAAGCTTTAAAAAAACAAAAAAAACTTCTAAACAAAACCATTATATTTTCAAGTACAAAAACAGAAAAAGTAAAGCTGGAAGACTTTAAAAGGCTGACCATTCCATATACAACTATTGACTACATTTTAAATAAAAATATAATTTTAAAGTAGGCTATTTAATAAACTAAGTTTTATTATATGGAATGATTTTAAGTGAGTAAATTATTGTAGCGTTTTGACGGCTTTTTGTGCAGCTTCATCTAAGTTTTCTGCGTAGGTGATTTTGAGGCCGGATTCCTGAAGTAATTTCCGTGCGGCGTTGACGTTGGTACCTTCAAGACGTACGACCAATGGTACTTCCATGTTGAGACTTTTTGTCGCTTGGATGATTCCGTTGGCAATTGTTGCGCAGTTGACGATTCCGCCGAAAACGTTGACGAGAATCGATTTTACGTTTGGGTCCGAAGATAATATTTCGAATGCTTGCTTTACTTGAGATTCGTTGACTCCACCGCCGACGTCGAGGAAATTCGCTGGTTCACCACCGTAGAGCTTAATGATATCCATCGTCGCCATAGCAAGCCCTGCTCCATTCACCATACAACCGATTTGCCCATCTAATCTAATATAGTTTAAGTTATTTTCTGCAGCTTTCGTTTCTAGAGGGTGCGTCTCGCTTTTGTCATCAAGCTGAAAAATGCTTTCTGCCTAAACTTGGCATTATCGTCGAAATTAATTTTAGCATCGACAGACACCACTTGTCCATCTGAAGTTTCAGCTAATGGATTTATCTCAACTTGAGTAGCGTCGACATTTAGGAAAAGGTCATACAGTCTTTTAATTTCGTTCGCAGCTTTGGTCCTGCTGGGGCCTTCAAATTGTAGAAATAAGGCTACTTCTTGTGCTAAATCCATGGATAATCCTTCGTAGATATCAATCGGATATGTTTTGATCAAATGAGGTGTTTCTTTGGCGACATTTTCGATGTCTGTTCCACCCATTGGAGACGCTATGATGACAGGGCCGTTGAAAAACCGATCCATCAATATGCTGAAATATGTCTCTCTTTGAATATTGACTGATTCAGCGATCATGACTTTGTTGACTTGAATCCCTTCTTTGGATGTTTGCTTTGTGATGAGTTTGTGCCCGACCATTTTTTCAACGATCGGTAAAACCTCAAGTGGATCACGAGTAGATGGACGCCACCTTTGAAGCCATTGTCGAAATGTCCAAGTCCTCTACCTCCAGCCAATACTTGAGCTTTGATAACATATTCGTCGACTTTAAACTTGGATTCTAAATCCTTCGCTTCCAAAGGATCCTCCACAATTAGGAACTTCTGAACATTCACGCCATAATTTTGAAGGAGTACTTTACTATGGCATTCAAGCAAATTTAACTTCCTCACCTGCTGGCTCGTGAAGCTCCCGGTTCGTGCATATGCATCACGGAATTTTCTCAATAAACGAAGTCCGTTCACCATCTTTAAATTTTCGTAGATGTTTCTTTTTTATCGAAATACTGGCCTCGAACAAGATTTAAAGAGAAAACGTCAAAAAAGTTGAATACTCTTTAAAAATGGCTTCATTATCTGATACCGGACAAGATAGGTTGCTGATAATAACCCTAGCCTTGGAACAACCTGAAGAGAAAAAAAAAAAAGTGAACAAAATTTCCCTAATTCTCCCTCTTAGAAAAAAAAATTTACCTAAAAAGAACGTCTGGCTAAATAAGCTATTATCTCACAAGAAAAGGCTTAAAATCAATCTAAAAATGCTTCCTCAAATAGAAAAAGGGCTAAAATTAATATATAATATGAATTTTCTAACAGAAAACGACCAAAATCTAGTTATCATTTTATTTTAAATATAAATGGAATTTTCTCTTTTAAGAAACTTAATTTTCAAGCTTGAAAACTGAGTTTTCTTTTAAATGGAAATAATGGATAATTGCATAATAAACAAAATTATATATTGAAAAATAATATACAAAAATATAAGAAGCTAAAGCAGAAAAACTGTATAAAGATAATATACAAAAATATATCAAAAATTTTCATTTATCTAGATAGGACGGACAAATTTTTCGGTCGAAAGTACGTCAAACGTGTTTCCCCAATGGGCAATGAATTGGGGCTCTGCAGGAAAAGTAACAGTTGGTTTCAGTCGTCGGGCAATCGGTGATTCTTTTGTAGCCCCATTTTTGGAGTATTTCATTGATAGTTCGGAGCAACAAGGATCGTCGTCGCCTTCGAATGTATCGTCGGAATCCTTTAAAACGAAACCGATCATCGAAATGCTTATTTTTCCGCCAGGAATAGTTTTAGAATCTAAAAACATTTAAGTTTAGAAAAAAAAAATACTATAAAAAAGTACCTGATGGTAGTTTTTGTCGACGTCGTTAAGTATAAGAAGATCAACAGAAGTCACGTTATAAGCTCGGATAAGAGAGTAGACTGGAAAACATGGAGTTAAAGTCGTTTCGGTTTGCTCGGCAGCTTTTATGCTCTGTTTGAAAGTTGCCTGGGAAAAAAAAAAAATCAAATTTTTGATTTTTAGAAGAAAGGTGAGATAAGGGGGCATTTTGCCCTTACTCCAATTTGGCCGAAAAAATTCCAGAAGATGCCTCTTTATGTGAATAAGAACTGACATAATTTTTGAGAAAAACCGTTATCCTTTTCTACGAAAACCTCAATATCTCAAGAACTAATGATCCCACAGAGCTCATTTATAAGCGAATTGTTTAGCATCTTAAGACAAAATGTTTTCAGAATTTTTTTTCCATTCACTTTTTAACTTCCTTAAAGAAGTTATTGTGATACCCTCCACGTCGGGTTTTTGGGGAAGGGTCTTCCAGACCCCGGAGGGGAATATTGATCTGTACCGATCTCAACTTTGTCGTGGTTCCGGCCGGCCGTAGCATTTTTTTCCGGAACACTTTACGGGCAAAGTTTTAACCGAGTTTCACCAAATTTTTACACAAATTTCTTTAGCCGGTGAAGAAGAATGTAACGAGGAGGATTTTTGAATTTAGAAAAAATGGCGGAGATATGTCTGTTTGAAATTTAAAAATTCGCTGCGGCCAAACCGTTGGTCCGATTTTCACCAAATACTCCTTATATTTTTTACGAATTTTTGGTGTAAAAAAATTGCCACTTTTTAATTTTTTTTTTTAGTAGGGAGAAATTTCGTACAATCTACCCATTAAGAGAGGCACATCCTAGGCCAAAGAGCCCATTATTTCTACCTTGACACTTAGAAAATTAAAAAAAAAAAAAACTTTTAAAATTTTTCAAAAAAAAAAAAAAAGCAATTTAAAAAAAAACCCAGAAAATTAAAAAAAAAACCGGAAAATTAAAAAAAAAACTTAAACAATTTTTTGACAAAAAAAAAAAAAAAAAAAAGGGAAATTTTTCAAAAAAGAAAACTGGAAAATTTTTCGGAAAAAAAAAACTTCCCCCTCCTTTATACTTTCCCTTCCTTCGTTATACTTTTGTTCCCTTATGCTGCCCCCTTCGTTATACTTCCCCCTCCTGTATTGTTACTTCTGTTTAAGGAAGTTTTCGTTGGAAGCTCTTCAAACCAGTACTGCAAAAACAGCTTAAAATTCAGAAAATTTTTTTATAAAATACTGTTCTACCACCTCAAAAAAACTGAAAAAATTATGGTACATTGGAGGTCCTTCTAAAAGCTATATTAATTTGGTGTCACCACCTCAAAGGGAACCATTTTTTCTGACATCTCAAAATTTATAAAAATTGATTTTTAACACTTAGAAGTTGGGAAAAATTTCAAAAATTCTCAAGATGCATCTTTAGATGCTAAGAAATTTGCAAAAAAAGCAGCACTGTGGGATCTTTAGTTCTCGAGATATTGAGGTTTTCCTAAAAAAGGATAAACCCATTTTTTGGGAAAACTGATTGGTTTTTTGATCTGATTATGTCAGTTCTTATTAACATGGAGAGGCATCTTCTGGAATTTTTTTGGCCAAATCTGAGAAAGGGCCCTGATCCTGCCATAGCCTTTCTTACATGGGTTGGATAAACAGAAGGGCTGATGCAAACTCTGGCTGTGTGTGACCGTTACGACCGGAAGACGCTAAAATATCATATTCGACTGGATACGGCTGAGTAATTAAACCTTTCCATCCCCAAAACTTCTCAAGCCAAAGTGTATCGCTCGCCAGTCCAGCTCCGCATTCTATGAAAACTCCACCTTTCTAGAAAAAAATAAAAAAATAAATTCTATTTTAAAAACCATACCTTATTTTTAAAGGCAGACAAAAGGACTTTTGGAGGGATGGGCTTTGAAGCAGATTTGGTGATGTTGTTTACTTCCGGAGGACGAGGCGGCATCATGAAATTCGCCTGAATCGAAGAGACGACAAATGGAGATTCTTGAATATACGATTCAAACTCATAGGAATCTGAAGGCTTTTGTTATAACTTAAATAATATCTATCTGAAAATCAAATTTTAATTTCAAAAAATTGACAAAACAATGAAAGGAAACCCAGTATAAAAGGGGTAAACTGCAAGCATTTTAAGGTCAAGAATTTTCATTAGAAAAGATACATTTAGACAACTCAAAATCGACTTTTAGTTATTTTACAGACATTGTCGAGGATGTCTGGATAGGAAAAGTCCAATAGGAAGTGACTCGCGTGACTAATGAAGCTGTTTCCTCATGATTAGATACGCCCAAGACATAAAACTGCCGAAAATTTCAAACCAAAAATAAAATAAAAGATATCTCTTACTTCTAAAGTCAGTGGTGAATATAAGAACAGTCATAACGATGCAAAAAGTAACGATAAAGGAACAAAACGGAAGACTCCGTCGAATAAAAAAATAACCGGGTAACATGATGGAGTGAAAGCCTCTTAGGGCTCGGGGATGTCTTGTTTTTCCCCTCGCCGATTATAAATATCACATTTTAATTCACGACAATCGCGAAAATATCATTAAGGAAGACACAAGATTATTGGAAGCAACAGTTAGGATAACAGATAACCGTGCTTGTAACCTCCTGTGTTTTTTGAAAGAGGTAGGGTCGTTGTATGACGAAACCTTTGGGCTTGGTGAGCCGCAATTGGGTCGACGGTGTAAGACTTGATTTAGGCCTAAAATAACCAGTTTGATTTTAATTAAAATGCGCAATATGTTTGCATAACTTTCTTCTTATGAAATTTATTCAACACGTGTGGACAACGGTGGGGACTTGCTGGGGGGAGCACCAAAATATGGGGTTGTTTGATCTTTATGCTTGGGTCTTATGACAAGTAAACCCTTTTTTGGTCGTTCAATTTGTTTCATATTTTGTCGCTCTTTCATTTACCATCGTCCTTTTCTGCGCAAAGAACCCAGTTCTCCTTGGCAGCTAAAACTATTTTTTTTTTACATATAACCAATAATAGAGAAAGAATGACTGTGATAACGGGTATCTCACGACGCGTTTCGGCCTCAAAAGCATCGTCAGGTGAGCTATCCCCTTATCACAATCATTCTTCTTTTCACTGTGAACCCTATGTCCGAGAGATTTAGTAGACACAGCGGGAAGCCGGAAACGAACCGTTTCCCTGAAGCTCACCGCCGCCACTGTTCTCCAAGAGATAGAGCCACTGAAGAGTGAAGAAAGAATATGAAGAAGAATGATTGCGATAGAGGGAATAGCTCACCTGACGAGGCTTTTTAAGCCGAAACGCGTCGTGAGATACTTGTTATCACAGTCATTCTTCCTCCATTATTGGTTATTCTATGGTAAAATCAAGCTCCTTGCGGAATACATACGCAATATAAATTAGAATATCAATAAAACTTTCTTTTCCAAAGATTAATAAATTATAAGCATCAAGGTAGTAACGCTAAGGTCAGTAGTTTTCCTCCATCTAGAAGACGTTCGGGGCGAGTGTTTTAATTTTGTAGTCTATAAGTACCTAGTAATAAATTGGCCAAACTAACCTTGAAAAGAACAAAATATGTCATCACATGAATAATAATAATGTACATCTGATATACAAAAGTCTTTCAATTTTTTTACAAAATCAATAATTAAAAACACCGCACAACGTTCATTACAGACGAAGAAAAAACATGAAAAACAGTTGGTCACAAACTTCGAATTTTGACATGAAGACTTATACTTCCAAAAAATTTACAAAAAATGTAAAACTTCGTGAGACAAATTTTTGAAAAATGTGATAATTTATAGGAGAAGCCGGAGGCTGTTGAATCGAAGACGTCGATGAGCAACATTTCTGAAGAAAGGAAAAACGAGGGATCCGAAAATCTCATCTTCTCTCCATGTTGTAGAAATCCTTCAGAAATCGTTATGAATCCTGGAGACTACATTCAAGTAATTTTTCCAATTTAAGCATATGGTGGTCTTCTGGAAGATGATTTTTTACGTTCTTAAATTTAGTGATGTTTTAATTTTCCCAGGAGCAAAACTTTTCTTCCAGTTCTCTCGAAGACTCGACTAGCCTTTATTCAGGAAAAAACGAGTTTCTAGCCAAATGGTCTAGCCGCGACGTTCAATTATTGTCAGTAAGTAAGTTAAGAAATTTATATAAAATAAAATTTGAAAATTTTAATATTCAATCTAAAAATTTTTTTCCCCTTTGTTGAGACTGAAAATAGCATTGGATATTCTGATAGCGATGAAGAGAGTAGAATCGTATGTAAGATGAACATTTTATGACAAAATATTGAATAATTTTATAGGACAATCTTACTTATAATATTGTCACCAACGACTACAGTGATGAACTTTCAGTAAGTTTGAAATAAATAGCAGTCCACCGTCCAGCTGACCAGCCGTCCGTCGTATGTTTTTTCGGGCGGCTTTACAGCAGCAATTTTTATCAGATTCTTACCAAATTCTCACGGAATTTTCCTTTTGAGCTAGTTCCCGTCGGAGCAGGACCATTTTTTCCCCCGGAAAATAAATAATTTGGTTTTAATTTTCTAGAGCAATAGCGAAGAAACATACGTAAATCCAGAAGTCAAAAAAATATACACGGATAACCAAGGATATTCGACCGAAAGCGATAGCGAAGAACTAATAGTAAATGGGCGCCATTGAATAGTTTCTTAAAATATATTTTTTGTTTGTTTCAGAAGTTAGAGAGGTCAAATCCGTATGAAAATTATTTCGCAAAAATTTTGAACGAATTGAGGAGTATTAAAGAATGCTTAAAGCGTGAATCGATGAGAAATAGAGTCGTCTTTATCGGCCATCCTGATATTTCTCGGAACTCTTCACAAGTAAATTATTTCTAGATCTTATGTCTCTTGGTATAGAAGTAGAGTTGGGCCAAAAAAAGTTGTGTGGTCGAGAGGATTACAGTTTTTTTTCAGCAGAAAAATGAACCGCATTGGGTTGAAGCTCATGAGGTGAGTTGACAATTTTTGTACTGCAGGATTTACGCGTTTCGATAGTATGAATATCGGAAGATAGATAGTGATAGCCTGGTGTCAAATTCGAAAAATATGCTGCAGCATTTGCTCTGGACCAGGCAAGGAGACAACCATAACGAGAAGCTAGAAACGATCATCGAAAGAAAGGATTTGAGTACTGGCAGTATTTATAGATATATCGAACAGTAACAATTAAAAAAGTTTATTAAAATTGTGCGTTCAATAAATATATCACAATGTACATCACAAAGGGCATTAAGCCGTTAAATTCAGTCAGGATGAGACGTGTTTAGCGTAAACGAGTGAGTGAGGGTCGAAGCTTCGTCTATAGTGATGACCACCGTGGACGATTTCGCTGGAATGAGTGTTGTGATGGCTTACTATAGGTTTGGCGACGATTTCGTAGGTTGTTTTTTCTTCGCCGCCGCCTCCTTTTCCGATCGCCGAAATTCCGGCGAGTAGAAGAGCGAGAAGGGAGGCCATAAGCGCTTTTCCGGCCATCGCTGCCAATGCGGCCATACCGACAGCTAGTAAGGTGCCGCCTGACATCAACCCAGCTGCTGCCAACGCTCCTCCATATTTATTTTTACCCCTTCCTAAAACAAAATAATAAAAAAATGAATTGATAAAACATGATCATCACCTGTCGAAGCGCTGTCACCAAAATACGCTTGGCGAACTCCAACGGTGAAGATTTGTCGAGAATTTTAAGTTGATAGAAAGCGAGGAGAAGTAGTCGGAAAGTTTTTGAAGAAGTAAAACGTCTATTTTGTGTGGTTCTTTGAAATATCCATGGTGTTTTCTTCTTTCTTGGAACCCGGCGAAGATCTTAACTCTACTCCTGGAAGAATCGGAATCGAAACGCCTTCTCCACGCCCGACCAACCTCATCAGTCCGAGTTTAATGCAAAAAGGCGAATAGGACGTCCGACATTCTTTCCCTATTACCTAAAAAAAACAAAAAAATATTTCAATCTTTTTTCTTATTTCTTCAAAAGTATCCCGAATGCACGGATCATTGATTCCTAACCGCAGCGATGTATCAAAATCACCGTCCACTCGACTTATTCTTTTTTTCTAACGACTTTCACACCGACTTTTCCCCTGATAAAGACTTTTCTAATAACGAAGGAAAAAATAAAAAACAAATAAAAAGCTGTATCATCAGTGTTTTCGAAAAGTCATTATTGAGCCATTTCCACCTTAATCGAGGTCATAATTATTTCATCTAATAAAATAATTTCTCAAAGCAAGTCATTCAAATACCCTCGAAGGATCTAGAATTGCACTAATCATCTAAATCTTGAAGATTTTAGAGGATCTTTTAGATCAGTTTTTGTACAAAAAGAAAGGAAAGCCGTAAAAAAAAAAAAAAAAAAAAAAAAAAAAATCCGAACAAACCTATTCTTCATTTATAAGTACTGACCATCATTTTTTCTCTATTTACGATTTCCTTTACAAAAAAAAAATGCACTAAAAAACGAACAATGATATCGTTAAATTTTTTTTAAAACTCAAAGGTTAACGAGAAACGGAAGACCAAAAATAGGACCCTGGATCAAGTCAGTGATTTTTGTTATAAAAAAAGAAAAAAAATTTTTTTTTCGTTACCTACATAATTTTAAAGTATATTAAGAACAAAATCATTCATTGTGCGCAACCACCTACTTCTACGGAAAGGAAATTATTTCAAATCCATGAAGAGTAGGTTAAAAATGCTGGTCTTCCAAAATCTTGAGATATTGAATCATTTTGATCCTTTGGAGACTGGAAGACCTTTCCTCGAATACCCGACATAGGGTAAAACAATATTTTCTTTAAGGAAGTTAATAGGAGCCCCCGTGAACTATTTTATCGATAACAAGCTATGAAAATTAAATCACTTAAAAACGCTTTTGTTTCACTCCTCTAGGGGCGTGAAATTCGAGAGAGTGAATAGTCTCAATTTTCAGCCTGGGGGTTCGAAATGGGTTCGAAATCGAAACGAATAATTTTTGTCCCGTATAAAATATTAAAAAGTCGGCCATCACTCCGGTTCACTTGTTTCATCAAATCAATTTTTAAATGGAAACCCACAAGTTTAACGTCACAAATTGATATAAAAGCGTAAAAGATAAAAATTTCTCAAGAGGGGAAAGAACGGGATTTTTTTATTGATTAGAGATGACAATAAGAATAACGAAATTTCTCTTGAGAATATCAGCTTTAATAAGCGAGAAAGGGTGGGAGGGCGAGGTAAAAATATATAATTAGGGAACAATGCTTGCGAATTTGAATTTCACTTTAAAATCTATAATTTCTTCATGGAAAACATCTCAAGAAATTCACGAGGAGCGCAGTTTAAAATAATTGAAAACGATTATTATTTTAACTTCCTTTAAGAAGTTATTTCAAAATATTTCATGTTTGTCGGCAAACATAAAATAATCGTTGTAGGGTTTTTTAAAATTCCCAAAGTCCCTTCTTCTTTTGTTTTTTTTTCAAGTCACAAGTTCATTTTGATCATAAACAGGTTTTCTGGGAGGTGGCAAAACTTTCTACAAAAAGAGGAAGCAATTTTTCCCCTAAAAACTGTTTGTATTTAGGACGTGGAGCCGAAAAACCGATGTAAGTCTCATGACTTCTGGCTTAAAGGAATTCTTTGGCCAAAAAATTGCTGAAAACGGTAAAAACTGGTTAAAATATGAGTAGCGTTCCGACCCGCAAGTTACTCAAGAAAAAGAAGAAGAAGATGTTCTTACTTTAAAAAATTCCTAACCATTTCTAACCACCCCTAAAGGATTTAGTGAAAAACTAATGAAATTGCGGCCGTTTGGTATTCCTGGAAAAATCAGGAAAAATCAATGCCGGCGAACGTTACCCCGGGATCGACAAAACGCAGAGATCATTTTATCCTAAAGGGCCTAAAGACCTAATTTCCAAAAACGTTTGTCGAGGGTATAGCATTAACTTTCTTTAGTTGAAAAAATTTAAAGAAGCCTGAATGAAACTTTGGAACCAGGACACCGAGTGCTTTACAGAGAACGCCATCGCTTTACGGTGCCAGGAAGACCCCTTTCTAAGAACTGGGAAATGGAGGGTAATTCAATAAATTTTGTTTGAGGAAGTTAAAAAAAGTTTCGCCGGTGTAGAAAGGAGAAATGGCCACCTGAACAAAAGGTCCTGTGTCCTTTCTAAACAAGTTTCCTTTGTTTTTATTAAAAATTATTTCATTAGTTGTTTGATCACCGAAAATTGTGTTTTTTCTTTGTTTACTTTTAATGAAGACTCTCTTTACTTAACAATTTAACGCCGATTCCTCTCGCTTTCCTTATCGAAACGCTTTTAAATCAAATGTTAAATTAAACGCAGTAATTACCGTAAAATAAAATGGAACGGATTTCATACTGAAAAATCTTTTAAATAACTAATTCTTGAATTGGTTTAAAGTGAGGATATTTTGATGATAGAGCGAATTTCTAAATGAGGGCTTGGGCTAAAAATTTATTTTTGAGTTATCCTTCATAATTGATAAAAATATAAAATTCGGCTTATTTTGAAAGATAGGTTTATCTAGTGCTTAAAATGCAATATTTCAATTTGTTTGCTTATTTCTGTTAAATTTTAAAATTGAATTTCCTAAGGACTTTGTTTTGATTTTTTGTTTCTATTTGCAGATGATTTCTCGTGAAAATCAAATTGCCTAAAGGTGTCTTTTAACTTCCTTAAAGAAGTTATTGTGATACCCTCCACGTCGGGTTTTCGGTTCAAATTATTGATCTTTACTCTTAACTTTGTCTGTGGCGCCGTTTGCTTCTGTTTAGTGGTAGTTTATGAAAAAAAAGTTTTTTTAAGTTTATTTTTTGGTCTCTAGGATTAATAAATTATAAATATTATTATTTTCCGATGTGAAGGAAAAATTAATTAAAATAATACCTACAGGGTAGCAAATCGCTAATTTTTTTTACCTCTTTTACGACTTCATTAGTCGGAGGGGAGTTGGAGTCGATTGAGTTTTCGTTGGTATCCTCATCCTGGAAGGAAGCCGCTTTTCCGATAATAGCACCAAAACAAAATAAATACTTTCGGGTAGAACATCGTGGGTAAAATGTTCGCGAACGGGTGGTGAGGAGTCTTTTATTCGAGGCGAAGACCCGGAGGAAAACTGGAGCATCGCTTTGGAAGGGGGAAAAGCTGAACGTTTTCAGGGGTAGGGCTCAACTCGTACCTTCTACACTGCACTTTTTTAACCTATAACCAAAGAAAAAAAAATATATAAAAAGCTTTTCGTGCGGAGTAAATTTTTTGGGCCTTATAATTAGATAGTAAATGATATGATTATCTGATTAAATAAAAAGACCGTTATTCAGAGTCTATCATCGTGGGTGTGTGGTCAAAGTCTTAGAACTCAGGTAATCACCGGATTTTTTTTTCAGGAAAATTGAAATCTCTGTTTAAAAACTATGAAAACACGCGATTTTTTGGATTCTATGGCATCCTGATCCAAATCAATGTAGATACACCAGTCCTTTTTAGCTACCAATGCACCAGCAATATCAAGTTACGCGAAAGTTACCCGTACCAGGAATTGTGGATTTTGTAGTTTGGGACCTAAAAGAAGCAAAACCCTTTTCTGATTTCAGCCAATAACCTTATAGGAAAAAATCGTAATTTTGTGACCCTCAAATTTATAATGCTTATGTGTCCGCGCGTGTTGATCCCAAACACAGCGGATAGATGTTCATCCATGGGGTCCAGTACTCAAGCTGTCGGTCCCTGTTTTCCCGATTGCAAAACCACTGATGGAAGGGAGATATAACCCAGTAGTTGAAAGCCCTCAAAAAGTTTTTGCTATTGAGATAAAAGGTTTTGTCCCACTGGCCGATCTAATCAACCTGTCTAGAATAAATTTTTTTTTTCGTAAAGATTCCTAATCCGGATTTTTGGGCTCTGCGGTGCAATGGAATTATGAAAAAGCTCCGCTTGGGCCTGAAATTGTTGCCGAAAAATTTTAAGTATCACAAATTTGGAATTTTCCGATACGCAGCCATTCGTTTTGCGGTTTCCAATAAAAGGCCGAACGAAATAATCACGATTTTTAGGCGAGCTTCAAAGAAATCGAAAACTCTTTTCCCACGATTTCATTAATCGACAAAACCCATCAGCGGGTGAAATAAAAATCAGTGGAAAACAAGGTTTTTCTTTCTCGGCCATACACGTATTAGGCCAAGCGCATACCTTCTGTCTCACTGAAAACGTGATTTTCCTTTTTTCTTATAAAAATTCCTTCTACTGACAATCACATATTTTCTTGCGATTTGATGTATCCGAATTGAATAAGTAATTGATATTCGATGAAATGGAAGTGTGAAAAAAGCCAGAAAATGTTAAAGAGGTTTAATAAAGAGATCAACCCGGGACCGTTTCTAAACGTTTAAGCGATCCGTGAAATACGTGCTTTTGGGTACGTGTTTCGCATTAGATCGGATTCCAACCTGAAAATGTCAGTTTCCAAAAATTTTCTACAGTCCCCCATCGGAAGTACAAAAGGACTTTCTGTTTCTCGCCGCTGAAGAACTCATCAAATAGAATGATTTGGCAGTTTCATTTTATACATTAAACTCTTTATTGGGATTATATCTTCCATCGGACAATTAGGTGTTTGTTGGGTAGTTTTTGGAAAGGGCCTTCCAGACTTTACCGATCATGTGGTTGTATGTGGTGCCGTCCGTCCGTCCGACGCTTTTTTAACCAGCTCACATTCGTTATCATAACATTGCCGAATTTCGCAATGTTTGCCTTAAACTAAGGTTTTTCTCTCTCTTTAAATACTTCCATATTTGATTATAGTTAGAAGCTAATCCAGTTCAACGATCACCCATCGTTGGTGGTGGTTTTGAGGTGTTACTCATAAAAATTGTGGTTTGTGAACTGATTTAGATGGCACTGGGTCACACATATTTTTTGAGTGACACTTTTTAAAGGTTTACTACGTAGCGTTAGGAAAGGAAGATCAATGTCTTCAGACGGACGGCCAGCCGGCACAGCAGACAGGTAAAGGTCTGAAGGTCTAAAATCCGAAGACGTGAAGTTGAGGGTGTCACAATAACTTCTCTTGAGGAAGTTGATTGTACTAACTACTTATTACGGGAAAGTTCGAAATTTTCTACTTGGAAAGTCCTCAAAGCACTTTAGAAGGCATGAAAAAATCTAGGGTGTTTGTTTTTATTTTCGAATTGGAATTTTTACGATAAGCAACCATAATTTTCTCCCTTCCCTTAATTGTGTCTCGTTAAAACTGCCGGCTTTTTTATTTTACCTATTTCGGTTTGACTTTTTTCCCCGTTTTAAAATTTCTTTCGAGAAAAGACCGGACAAAGCTGTGGGAAAACCTTTTAACTTTCACCTCTTCCAATTCATAAAGCCATTAGTTCGATGTGACCATGAACCCCCGCCCGGAGTGTGGAAAATTGCCCGCGACATCGGACGCTTTCCAGTTCAAAATATTTGAAGATAGGTAACTGGAGAAAAAGTGTCAACCTACTAGAAAAATAGACGTTACACGCGGGTTTATTATTTATAACGGTAGCGATTGTTTTCCGTCGATGGTACAACTCCAGGCGGTCTTTAAAAAAGCGACTTCCAAAGCTAAAATTGTTCGCTACGGGGGGCATTGGTAGTGTTGATCTAGGTCAGTGACTTAGTGAAAGGAAGACAATATTCTTTTTTTTAACTTCAGTTTGAGCTCGTAACTATATTGTCCTACAACTGTTTCTTAGAAAAAAGCTCTTTTCGCTGCTTTTAACAAGCCTTTGCCATATGAGCTGTAGAATTTTATAGTTTTTTGTTATTTAGAGACGAGAAAATGACCGATTCTCGGAAGGATCGAATGCTAGTGATCAGTTGGTCAGACTTTTTCAGTTGCAGACACGAGTGGTGACAACCGCATTTATGGGAAAAGTAAAAAATTCAACTTTTTTGCTCTTCAAATTTTTATGGAGCGTTTATAAATTGAAGATCCCCAGCCCGGAAAAAAACCTGTAGCAAATGTCCAAAAATTTGATAAAAAAAGGTGATTACAGGCAAAAAGGAGGAAAATTGATCGGGGTTCAAAAGATCTAGAAAAATGAAAGAAATGCGGGGAAATGGGGCCAAAAAACGGAAGAAAACGCCAAAAACTCGGGTAAAAAGGGTGTTTTCCAGATAAACCTGGTTAAATTGGGCAAATATCCGTGAAATATGCTTAAAAAAATCTGATTTTGGACCAAAAACTGAAGAAAACGCCCAAAAATTAAAAATGATTTCCTGGGATGAATACCAAAAAAATTTCCCCTTAAAAAGTTATTCTCCGAAACAACAGATGATCCCCAAAAGTCGGCTAAAAAGGATTTTCCTCGGAAAAAAGGTCTAGAAAACGGAAATTATGGGCTAAAAAACTGAAGATGACCCCCAAAAAATAAAATTAAAATGGATGGAAAAACCGAAAACCGTGAAAAATAATGTTTTCAAAAATCGCCGTACCCCAAAAAATGGAAGAAGCCGATAAAAACGAAATTCAACCAAAACTGGAGTTTTCTAATAAATTTAATAAATTTAGGCTTTGATGTTGACTATTATGATTTTCAATGGTCTCGCTGAAGACTTATTTTCCAACCTTGGCCTATACGCAAGTAAATCATTTTATTTATTCTTTCATATATTTTCAGTACATCTTTCCATTATTTATTTTTACGCGGTCTTAAATTTCGTTGGATTCACGATCATTTCGTTCGCGTCGTTTTGGTACTTAATTTATTTTCTTTTAAATTCATTGAATTAGTTGGAGCCGAAGTATCTTCTGTACGGATTTATTATTCTCGTCGGTTTTGTCATATGGATCGGAGTCACTGTGGATTCGTCCCTGAAAAAGACGCGTTTATGTAAGCAAAAATTTTTTAAAATTTTTGATTTTGGCTGTAGTTACGTCTGTCAAAGATGTCCTGAATCCCATTGGCTGATAAATATGAGGTTTAGAAACTACGGTTTTAAGTGCCCATGGGATTTTCTTGAAAGGACAAAACCTCCGCCGACGGGTTCCGGAAAGCTCAAGAAGCCATGAAGTCTTATTATTTCAATTGTCAAAACTACAGCACTCCTTTGGTCATCACATCTGGAGTCTTGGCGTTCGCTTATTTCGGTAAAATACAGTTTTTTCAAATTTTCATATTATATTTCAAGTCTTCATGTGCTACACGCTTTATAAAACGTTCACCTTTTACTCGGATGTCAACAGAGAAGTGGCCGCCATAAGGAAAACCAAGAACGAATTTAAGAAACAAAACTTTTAACGTCAAATAAAAATTGAATCAGATGTTTATGTGGATTCTTTGTAAGTGA